>JAHWFP010252170.1:0-10068 GCA_023313725.1 Lithobius niger | reverse complement strand
ATTTATCATTTTATCATTTATCATTTTTCATTTATCATTTATCATTTTTCATTTTTCATTTATCATTTTCATTTATCATTTTCATTTATCATTTATCATTTTTCATTTATCATTTTTCATTTATCATTTTTCATTTTTCCCTTTTCATTTTTCACTTTTCATTTTCATTTTTCATTTTCATTTTCATTTTCATTTTATTTCATTATTATAAACAGAATCACAAAGAACCCATTAACATATGAATTGAAAGACGTACAAAGAATTATGATTGCAAACTGTTGTATTGAATGTGCATTGAAAATAATGCTTAATGAACTTTTCAAAGAATCGTAGTGAATAATACTCTAAATTAGGGCATATCTAAGATGGTAAATATTATGTATTTTGTATTGACAAGCGCAAACAATGCTGAAATAAAGCATTCGTGACTTGACAATTAATCCTTTTTTTTTTTATTGTTATAATTTTAGAGGCTGTATTAATTTGTATTGTATAATGAACTTGTAATTTGTAATAAAATTTGTTGTATATATCATTATATTATTATATTATTATTAACCTATTAAACAAATATCTCACGACCATCAAGAAATAATAAGGCTTGGCTAAAAACGCCCCTATGGCGCAACTCATACGGTAGAAGATGCTTGGCGTTTGTCGTGCCAACAATCCTCAACGAAGTCCCTGAGGGTCTTAGAAAAACCATCACAGTTAGAAATATTTAAAAAAAAAAAAAGATTCAACGAAGTCCCTTGATACCGAGGGACTACAATCATGTAAAATTTGTAAACTTCCTATATCTCTAAATACCACGTTACAACACTGTAAATAATTTTAGTAATTTATTGATTCTTGTAACAATATTTATTTATCTGTTGTACATGTACTTAGTTAATAGTCAGTGCACAAACAAGCTTATAGCTTCGTGCTTTTTTGCATGTACACTTGCTGTATACTCATTGCTGATTATTATTATTATTATTATTATTATGACAGCCACACACACCTCAAATTCACTCTCCTGTTTTTCGCTCAATTTTTAAGTATTTTCTAAGTTGTCTCTTTTCCGTACATCATCCTATTGATGAAACATGACTACTAGTTTTCTGCCATAGCCTATTTTAGCGATGGCGTTTAGCCAACTAAAAGGCATTACCTCTCGTGTACGTAAGTAAAAATGATAAAAATATTTGAATACAACAGTAAAATTCACGTGGACTAAACAATATAGGAACACTGCGGTTTCTGAACTTCGGTTCAGTTACAACCTCACCTACAAAATTATGAAGCCCACCTTGATTGCACCGAAAGGGTTAATTGGAAACTCAGTAAACCAAGGAGAAATAGTAAACGGGATGTCCTGGGTTCGAGTCCCAGTCGGGGCAGTAGTCTTTTCTTTCTTTCTCAGACTAGTGTATTGTGTATCCTCACAAGGCGAGTCTTTAATGCAGACTGCTTGCTTCATTTACCCTTTACCTTGTGCTTTCTTTGTTTAAGAATTCATTCATAATACCATTTCAGGTACCTTGCATCATACCAAGAAATGACACACACCATCAAATACAAATTAGCCGTTCACATTAAGGAGAAAACAGTTCCCCATCAAGCTTGTATTTGTCACAAGTAAGGTCACAAGCGTTAATCAAGAACGACATACCATTATCTAACGACGTGAAAATTAAGATCCTTGATGGCACACAACAAGGAAGGTTTGTTGAAAATATAGATGCAGTGGTCACGAACAATGTCGTTTTCAAGTAGGTATTTGCAAAGTAAAATTTCTCTGAGGCCAATCAATGAAAAGCACAAAAACAAATAAACAATAATCCCAGTATTCATTGACATTAATGACACGTGCATGCTTCTTTCTATCCACATGAAAAACGTGTTCCGTGGTGCGCATCCGAACTTAAAGTGGCACTATCACCGAATGAAAACCGTACTCAAAAAAACCCTGGCGCCATCTAGCGGCAGTGAAAGTTACCATGTACAGTTTGCTCCCAGCAAGGCTACCTATACGTAAAGGCTTAACGTTAGAAAATCGACGCGTCGTCCAGTTAGCCACCGATTCTGCCACCAGTTGCGCTACTTACACCCCAAAAATGAACTGCATTAACATGCGGGCTGAACTGTGAACGGTACGTGTGACACGCAATACGCGGATTTTAAACTTAAAACACTGCATTGACACCAAATAATTAAACTTTAACAACAATGGCTTCACGCTACGTACCAAACGACGACAAAACAAGCCTCCGGAGGTTTAATTTCATGAATTTCAAGCAGAAGAAAACCAAGGTATATGTGTATTGTACTGTATAATACGCTACGGCGTTTTCAATTCTCATTAAAAATGTGTTAAACGATCCATTGACGTAGCAGTAAATCGTCCGAAGACTTCAAGAATAGTCACTATTACCGTAAAATAATGTTCGTTTATCGCTGCAACACGGGTAAATCTAATAATGAGAAGATATCACGTGTTTGTGCATCCCGCTAACACTAATCAATGCTACGATTGGGGTTTTTCGTTCTTCATGCTTTCAGTTCAGAGCAACGCGTGCAAAATGTGGACGTACCAAATTTTCACTCAATCATTAAGAAGGCTCGTGACTTGTTTTTTTCGAAAATAGAAATGACATTCCTTCGCTTGATGCAAGCAAGTGCTAGATACGCTAGATGTAGCCAGATTCTGCCTACTTTCAATCGGCGACAGTGCCACATTAATTCGAACTTTTCACAAGTATACTGCATAAAAAAAATCCTAGTCACTGCGTGGCTGCCTAACTCCCCCGTGATACCATGGGATAAGTTGGGAAATACGTAACGCGTAGTGCGCACTACACGTTGGGGGGATTTGGATGCGATAGTACGTCGTAGAGTTTAGAATATGCACATGAATAATGTTAGCATGCTAACTAAATCCCACATATGGTAATTGCGTCGTGTTTTCAAGACCAAAGCAAAAAAAAAGTGTACGACATTTGTAAATGTGTCAATCTTCCAACAGATTTACGGATTTGGTGGCATTTAAAGATTTAGAAAAGATTTAGAAAAGATTTAATGATTCACATGAAATTTTGCAAGATTTACACGGATTTGTAGAAGATTTAAAGATTTACTAGATTTAAATGATTTACACCAGATTTACGTGATTTACGAGATTTATACTAGATTTCCAAGATTTGTACTAGATTTACAAGATTTACACTAGATTTATATGATTTACCCAAGACTTACAGATTTCCAAGATTTGTACAAGATTTGCAACGGATTTACAAATCTAAACCTTGGGTGCACGAGATTTCTAGCTTTGTCGAACCCCTCTGTGGCGAACGATGGAGGGAGAGACATACTGAGATATTCAAAGATCTTCATCGCAGTTAGTGAAGACCGGCGGGAAACAAAAACAGCTAAGTAATTTTAGAATGTGTGTGGGTGTGTGTGTGAAGGGGAAGAGGGTGATGTAGTAATTCAGTACTCGTAAAAGAACAGGAGCCACATCATTTTAGAATGTTATTAAAGTCACTCAAAGGTTGCAAGCTAGTTAGCAATAATAAAGCTGGTTGCCTCAACTGCACTTCCGATGAAACGACCTTTAATATAGTTTGCTCAATTAAACCATTTTTTTCAGGTGGGAAGGAGATGAAGGCTTAAAAAAATGTTTTTTTTTTTTTTTAGTGTAAATTGAATTAAGTGCTTAAACTACTATATAAGACTTCTATTAAATGAAACCAATTTCCCAAGAATTTCCGCACCGTCTCCCTCTTAAATTTGATAACCTATCTACTACCTGATTTGTGACATCAAAGGTTGAGCTCATCTTACCGCATCCTTTTCATTCTACATTTCTAAATCAATTTTGAGTCCAAATTGCTGTCAACTCAGCAACGGAAAATTATTTTGTCGAGTAGATGAGGTAAATTATTAATAGACGATCCCTAACAGGACGGAGAAAAGCCTTAATTTTCGGCCTAATAAATTTTTTTTTTACCTTGTTCACACGTACTGTATATAAAAAAAAAAACACAGTTTATTAGTTTTCTTCATTAGTATCACGACATTATTCATGTGTAAATTGTTATGTTCTTATGGTTTTAATGCGCAAAACTCCGAACGGGAGCTATTAGACCAAAAATTGAAAGGTTGTTTAAAAAAAGCCTTCACGCTGTTGTGGGTTTTTTCCCGTTCTGTCAGGGGTCCACTATATTGTTGATTTATTGACTCAACTCCCCTTTGTCGAAATGGGGTTAAGACGTCAGCGAAACTTGACTGAAAGACGTCACCTCACTAATTGTAAGTTTTTTTGAAGCTGAAAACACCACAGGCATACAGTGAATACTCAACGTTTCGAGTTAAATCTGACTTACCATCGAGAGTAAACAATTTTAAATATGAAATATAATAAAATGATAAAATAATAGTTTTTACCCTTTTCTGGTCCTCTCTGCACTCCTTTCTTAGGTTTTTACCCTTTTTGGCCCTCTTTGGACCCATCTTAGATTATACCCTTTCTTGCCCTCTTTGCACCCCTTTCTTAGATTTTTACCCTTTTTTTGGCCCTCTTTGGACCCCTATCTTAGATTATACCCTTTCTTGCCCTCTTTGTACCCCTTTCTTAGATTTTTACCCTTTTTTTGGCCCTCTTTGGACCCATCTTAAATTATACCCTTTCTTGCCCTCTTTGCACCCCTTTCTTAGATTTTTACCTTTTTCTGGTGCTCTTTGCACCCCTTTTTCTGGCCCTCTTTACATCCCTCTTAGATTTTACCGTTTTCTGGATCTCTTTGCACCCCTTTCTTAGATTATAGCCTTTTCTGGCCCTCTTTGCACGCCTTTCTTATAATTCATCTTTTCTGACCCTCTTGCACCCCCCCCCCTTTCTAGCTGATTACCTTTTTTTACCTTTTTTTGGGCACTTTTCACCGCGGCTCCATCAAATGTCGGTCATTTTTTTTACGAAAAGGATACTTTGCAGTGAGGCCAGAGGATTGCGCCCCCTCTGTCTCTCCTATGTGCACGTCCCTGCATTCAAGGGTCGGCCATTTACATGGTGATGTCCAGCTCCCCCTGGTGGCGAAACGTGGAAATGGAAAAGAAACTTGGAAATGGAAAATTTTTTGGGTAAATTCATACATTCTTTAAATTTGCTGATGTTAGGTAGAAGATGGTTGTGAACTGCAAGACACTGGAAAGCAACTTAGATTAAGTCTTTTTCTAAATTGAGGAATTTGCTGCAGAATGTGCGTACGGATGATACGTTTGAGATGTTACGTTTGTGCCATGTATTTACAAAATGTTGAACCAATAAATCCAATGAATTATGCACCCAATGAATTGGATTTATAACGTAGCTTAAAAGTTTGATTTATGTGTGCGGAGCCTGTGAATAAGGTTCTGTTCTCTCTGTTCGACGTAAGTGGCTATGGGCGTTTCGCATGGAAATACATAGTATCTTGTTTTCGGTGGTGAGGAAGTTTAAATTCAGCTCGCATGGACTTTTGAAGTGCTTGTTTGAGACTGGATTGGTTTTTGGCAACAAGACGAACGTTCTGAGTGTGAAGAGGGAACGTAGCAGCTCTGGGGAGGGACATCAAGAAAATTTTCGTGGAGGCGGGTGGGAGGGTTGGGAGAGGGGTTGTGGGGTTTAGGGTGATCTACGTTTTATTTACTTTTTTTTTTTGGTTAAGCCACTTGAGATTAGCAAATCAGAAACAAGCTAACGTCGGCAACCACTGTTGACAAACTTGATGATGGTGTGGGCATTACCTCTCTGAATTTCGTATTTAAAGCTACTGAGATTATACATTGGATCAGTGTATGAATGGAAGGGAGTAATCTTGGTTGTTTGTGATGGCTTACGGAAATGAAAAAATTCGACATGTCTGTTAAGTGAAAATTAATGTTAAGTGTGAGATCAAGAAATGAAATGTGGTTGGTCGGAGGGACGGGGTGAGCAGGGGGATTGCATAATGGAAGTCGAAGATGGGTGAAATTCTTTCAAATATTTGAGAATGTAGCTGCGAATGTAGCTGCATTATTTGCCGTAGTCTTTATTTATTTATTACTTCTGCTTTCAAAAAAGAAAGCCACACGACGACCCCATCAACTATACACTTCCATTTCTCTTATTTTCGGCGATTTTCGGTTTTATTGAAGCTGCTCGAAACTGCCACAATAATCGGTTTACTGTTGTTTTTTTTTTTTTTAAATATCGCTACACAACAATCAGGACAGTTTTCTAAAAAAAAAAAGATTAAAAAAAGTTTAGAACTGCCGAAACTGTAAGATCTATTTTCGCCAACTTATGCTGCCTTGGACTCTAACCGCGTCATTGTAGGTCTGTTTCTACATGTGAATGAATTCGCCATCGGTAATCCTGAGGCTGTCGATTACCGGCTATCAGAATTTTACCACATAAATGGTTCATGGAATACTTATCAAGCAGATCGCCACGTACAAAACGCCAACCATGATTACAGCAAAGGACTTTAATAAATTCTGGAGTGACTCCAATCCTGTGATTAACCCTTCTTTCTTCTTTAAATAAATGATAAAATGGTGAAATTTAAAACTGAAACGCTCATTCTAATATTACATCTTTTGCCAATGACACTGCGCTACCTGCTGCAGATAAAAAAAACATATGGAACAAGCGTCTATTCCTATTTATTTATTTCAGCATAGCGTAATTAGGGAATTGTTTATTGCGAAGCAGCTGCTAACCCTAAACGTTACGAAAAGCAATTATTTAAAGGTTTCTCTAAAGGAAATCAGCGAACTAGTTGTCGATATACTTTAAGAAGATACAAAAAAATACTTCATGCAGTTAAAATGACGTTCCTTCTAAGCAGTAGAGGTGGTGCCGTCATCACGCTTACTTGTAAGCAACACTAAAGGAGAAAGACCAAGAGTTTCATCATTAGATGACCTCTGTTGCTTCAAAGGCCACACCCTGTCACTACGTATTTTCGCAATTACCTAACTTTTAAATAAATAAATAAACACTCGTCGCAGCATCCGGGGATCGAGTAAAACCCAGCTCTTTTATTTTTATCCCGACCCCGGCCTCCCCCCTGTTCACTGACGGATAATTATACGCATTTAAAGGTGGCTATTCGCCGAATGCCAGGTTGCGGCATCTAGCGAAGCCTACCATTATTTAGTCCTATGTAGGGCCAAAGCCACCTACAGTAATGCCGTATCAGATCAGACCAAAAAAGGCGAGTAAAATCCACCATTGGCATAGAAGCAAGCGCAAGTTTGCTAGGTGCTGCCATCTCTACACCAAGCAGCGAAATATCACATTAACCGAAGAGGGTTCCAAATTCTGCCAAGCGATGGCGCCACTTGGCAAACTTGTTGCATCGGTATTTGTCGCGCCTTCTAGCGGAGCATTGTGGAAGGCAAAGCTGATACGGCCTTTACTGTAGGTGGCTGTGGTAGGACTTGATTTCAACAAGCGAAGGACTGCGCAAAGAAATTTGTTTTTACACAATAAACAAGCCACGTGTCTCCTGAATTATTGACTGCAAAGTTGGTGCATCCACCGGCACCAGGAAGGAAGCGGTCAAGTGAACGATATCACTGTCACTGTCACTAGATGGCGCCCATCTAGCGGTTCAAAATCTGGGTTTAAAAACGGTCGATATATACAAAAAGCGCCCGTGATTACGTAGGCTTACAACTTCACCGCTTGCTCCCTGGTGCACGTGGGCGCACCAACTTATACTCAATAACTAAGGAGGCACGTGGCTTGTTCGTTTCATAAAAAGAAGTTTATTTGTACGTTACTTCGCTTGTTGAAAGTAAGGGCTAGACAGAACTAGATGGTGGTAAATGGCTACAGATGCTGCAACCTGTCATTTGATGGCAATCCACCTTTAAAAGGAATTTATTCTAGCTGCGCACTTATTTCAGCAGCGCACTGACTCCAGAAGAGTGCACTGAATTAGAAAATCACTACACAACTTTATTGATATGACTTTACCACTTGATCTTTAAGTCGATTAAAAAGCACAAGTTAGTTCAGATTTACGTAGGTCTTTAAGCAAACCTCTTGAAAGTGGCACTATCACCGATTGAAAAGTGAACAAAAATATCGTGGCGCCATCCAGCTCACTGATATTGTTAACCGTTACAGCTTGCTCCCAGGTGCACGAGAACGTACCAAATTTTCACTAAATAATTAAGGAGGTAGTGGCTTGTTTGTTTCGTTAAAAGAAATGCCATTGTGCATTCCTTCGCTTGGTGCAAGCAACTGCTAGATAGTCCTGGATAGCGCTAGATGTTGCCAGATTCTGCCTACTTTCAATCGGTGATAGTGCCACTTTAAATTCATTGAAAAAATAAAAACTGCTCCACGTGTGCGCGCACAATTGAAAAAAAAATGTTCCGTTTTACGACTGTGTTGTTCGTTGGTACGTTTCTTTAACCCAAACCTCTTTAAACTGTTTTCGACTTCTGTTGCTCACGTACGCAATTCAACTGCTGTATTTTTAATTCGTTTGATTCATTATCAACGGGTCCAAGAAAGTTGACGTTTAGTTTAAAGGTTTTTTTTTTAAATAAGCCATCATACCGCGAAAACGTACACAATTATTTCCAGTTTACCCTGCATTATTTACGACGATTTGCGAAGGTTTATTTCTAATGTTTAGTTTAGCATTTAAGTATTTGCAAAACGTTGAAAAAGGATGGCGACATTTTTTTTTTCTATTTATAAAAAAAAAAAAAACGGATTCGTGTTAACTCGTATTTCATTTCCTGTGTCAATTTCACTGAAAAAACAAAGCGAGTGACAAAGAGACTGTACAAATTTGTAAAAAAGCGAAGAGACAAAATAGGGGCCGTACATAAATGACGTCACGTCAGAGGGGGAGGGGGATAAAGGGCATAGATTCGGATAAAGGGGAGGTGTGGTTAGTAAATTCGTGTCGTTGCTGATAATACTGTTTTGGAATAAATACCAAACGGGATAAAGAGCAAAAAGAAAATCATGATAAGTTTGCCAACTAGATTTTAAAATTTTCCGGAACTGAATCTCCCTCTTCATCAGGAAGAGAGGCGGGTGGGGGGGGGGGGGGGGAAGTCCTAGGGAGGCTGCGTAACGTGTAGATAGTTGTTCCTAGGCCCAACCGTTACTTATTCTTAATTGCAAAGGTGCTACTCATACGTTGTATTAGGTCTTTTGTTCCTAACAACAGTATTTGGGAATATTTGGGATAGAGCCAATCAATATGTCGTAAGTAGTTGACCCCTCCCCCCAAGGTGGGGGAATGCATTTCGAGGGAGACCGATACGATGTGTCATGTAGACCAAAATGCGGTAGTGGTCTAATTAGGGGAGACACCTCCGGAATCCAGACTTTAATTACATTTTGTACATTCTTATGTCGGGGTTGTGGTCTCAATAAAGTATTGTCATATTCTAGGAATAGATCCTTATTGAGGACGGGTTTTGAATCACGAGTGGGTTGTGGCCGTCCCTTATAAATACGGGGGGCCAGACATTCATTCGGGGTCTTTGGCGGCAGTTTAGACTGCTGTTAACGACTTCGGATCTCTCAACACACACGTAGGCAGTTTGAGCTTATGTCCAGAACTCCTAATGTTTGGCAAGTAACTTTATGTGTTTATTTTTTCTGCTGTGGCTTGATACCTCTGTATTCCGCCTTCTCCAGCTCATGGCTTCTTAAGTGTCCCCAGGCTATATAGCACTTGGGAAAAACTGGGATCTATAGAATCGGATCGAAACCAGTTGTGTGTTTATTCGACTCGACACCGTTACAGTTGAAAAGTTAGCGGCAAGGTGGGACTGGGGTAGGGGATTAAAATCGTCAAAATTTGCCCTATGTCATTTGTGACATCCCCACAGTGGGTTTCGCCGTGACAAACATTTTTTTTTTACTTTTTGTATATTTCAAATTTAGGGAATATAAGAGAGCTGAATCATATGAAATACTAAGGGACAACATACAGGAAAAACAAGAAGAGAAAGAAGAAACAGATTCTTCTCTTCTTTTTTTTTTTTTTTAATAGTAGCATAAAAATCGTTATCTCTTGATAT
>JAHWFP010252167.1:32330-69835 GCA_023313725.1 Lithobius niger | reverse complement strand
TGCAAAGCAGCTGGAGGGGAGATCCGACCTTGGTACGCCGACTCCTGAGCTGGTCGTTTACTAGGAATTAAACAAAAACCCAAGACGCAAATGAATGATGTGCGCATCAGCAGGTGATGATCTCACGCCTCAAAACCACTCAGGTCGTCAACAAACCTCAACTTTCATACGTCATTTAGCCATGAGTCACGCACGATCCACAGTCGCCACTTACCCGCTTATGATTTCGTAGCATCGATTGCAAACGCTGTGCTTTGTTCCTAGTTTCGGAACGACGGCTTTTTTGGTAAGACAGCTACTGCAGTACGCAAATCCACAGTTTTTGCATCCGTGCTGTAAAAAGAAAGATTATAATCTTAAGATAAACGCGTCGACAAGAGAGCTAAAAGTGAACAACAACCCAATCAAAACATTCAAAAGCCCGTGTTTACATTCCGATTTCGGATCAGATTCGGGCTCTAACATTTGAGAAGAAAGCATCAAAGGGCGAAAACGTTCTTACTTCTTTCTTAAAAATGCCAAAGTCAGCCCCACACCCACTGCAAGGCATATTTTCAGCTTCTTTCTCGCTTTCTTACAATAAATCGATACCGAAAATCCGAAATTACTCTTACTCGGAAACGGAAATACCCACGGAAGAACTATTAGTATGGCAGTAAAACCAGCGGAACATCCTTTCAGGACCTTCGAAAACCCCAAGCCGAACTCAACCAAACTCTTCCAGTCTGGAGGCAGAGCGGAGTTTGCTGATGGGCATTCTGTGTGTTAATAGTACCAAACTGCCTCCAGACGGTTGAGTTTGGATTAGTAGTTATCGAAGGCGCCCTTTGCAAACGATGGCTCGAAAAAAATGTTGACTAAAACTAGGCACAGTTTAGAACATTTTTAATTAGAAAAATAAAATAATACATTTATTTGTGTAAATAAAAGTATGAGATTGTTTTTTTATAGTAAAATTATCAAACAGCACAAATGGTGAACCATACATGATCCAAAATGGCTTCCCAGATTCGGCGGACGCTGTTGTTGACGAAATTATTACGAAAATCTAACTTAAATTTTTCACGACGGATAGTTGACGATCTAGAAAGGCCACCTGACTTAGTCTTCCGGTACGATGTAAGTAAAATTGCGTAAGACAAAATATTAAACTAAATGCTTTACCTAAGTTAACCTACGGTGGACACAAGTAGGGAACATTATTCGTCCCACATTTTTTTGGTATTTGATTATTTTTACCACGTAGTAGCTAGAAACCACGAACAGTAAATAACAAAAACAAAGCCCTTAATTTTTTTCAGAAAGGTTGCTGACTAAACCTAAAAGCCGACCAACGACCGGCAAATATCAAACTTCAAATTTTACGTTTAGGACTGGTGGTGCCCTCCAGATGTGATCTGTGAACTAAAATTGTTGCCCCTAACGTGTCAATATAGATGGGTTTGACCAGGAGCGGCATAAAAAAAAAGAGCCCTGTAGGGGCGCGATGGAATGTTCATGATAATATTACCGCATGTTCGCTCTCTAGTTCTGGGTCGCGAGCCCATGTGGCCAGTTGCGGAACGCCATATACGTTAAAACGCAATAGATAGGTGCCAGAAAATACCAGATTACGTCATGCATGCGTGCAACAACCTTATACGAGCATAACGCAGTGAAGCAGACTGCTACTTCAAGCCAAGGCAGACTGCGGTGAAATCGCGTGTTCGTCTCCTGACTCAACGCCAGTGTATGTGCGTGCCAGAAAGTTGGCACCTTTTAACGCTGCTTTGGTAAAATGGATTCTAGCGATGTTGAATTACCTGGCTGAATCTGGAAAACAAAACCCACAGCTGCTCTTTATGGCGACCACTGGGCAAGGGATGGAATACGGAGCGATTGTTGCGACATGGACGCTTCCACGTGCTACGTCCGTGTGTGCATTTGTTAACTCCTGGTTCTACGGACCTAAACTTACCCAATCAATCTATTCACTCAAGCTAGTAGGCTTCCTAAGGAATGCTTAACACATACTGGCTACCAGAAAAAACTAAAAACTACACCCACTGGTCAAATAAAGTTCTAAATTCAAACGCTTAAAAATAGATTTTGTAGTTCAAAGTAGGATAGTTAACCCTTTATCGGTCATTATGACTTACTGCGAAATTTTTTTTAAGTCCCATGTTTTACTTTGTCAGCTGTGGAATTCGAACCTTTTTCAGTTAGTTTGGAAACACCGACGCTAACCGCTGGGCTATGCTTGGCCACTGTGCTTGGAGTCTCCGGCGTGCCATCACATAGCTTGGGTGCGCATTGTTTGGACTTTGTTTTTTTAACTGTTTTCTCAGCCGTAGCCATACGGCAACACAGTCGTTAAGAGTTAGCAATATGTCAATAGCCAAGTAAAGTGAAACAGTATCGTATTGTGGTGTCAAATGCCAGAATTTTCAGTGCTTAAAGCAGTAGATTACGTCGTTTGATTTCATTTTGGTTACGCACCGGCAACCAGTCCAATGATTGCACATTTGCTCCTGGTCCAAAATATGGAAAGTCTATACCCACCATGTGACATATTTATTTTACCCATATTCCTGGTTTGTGAAAATTAGACCTGATTAAGCCCAGTTGCGAGTGCCAGTCACTGGGCAATCATGAGGGTAATAAAATCTACCGGAGACTTAATATTTTTGTATTCATCCTCCTATAGGACAATCACAAATATCCTTATGAAGTGACGAACCCATTTCAAGAAAAGCCACCCCCAGAACAGTATACCGAGGTTGAAGTGTCAACTGCAGAATGGAAGTTTGTTGAAAGGCTAATTCCACCGCTTGTCATTCCGGAACCACCACCAGCTGTTGATCGTCCGTCTGGATGGAAGCCACAAGCAGGTAAGGCATTATGCTGCTAATTAGCGGTGGCTGTTGGTAGGCCGTTATTTGCAAGGCTATATTATGTAGTGTGATGACCCCTGTATGACCGTGTTATGAAGCTTGTAGCATCTTTTAGCTAATTGTGGAGTTGTTAGTCACACCCTATGATCCTTATATGTATGTACCGTAGTATGTGCTAAATAGTGCTAGTGCACTAAAGTTGTGTATCTGATGTAAGCTTACTATGGTGTCTGCATGGTTGCTGTACTGTTATACCTGTATGTAGGTGAAGCCACAGTAGTGCAGGTGAGAGGGTGAAGTATGCTAGCAACATCTGGGGTGGCTTGCTTGTACTACTTGCTTCCTCATAACCCTGGTCAGTTCACCTTTGGGCTCTGGCCCAGCAACACTCCTCTCCTCTGCACTGCCAAGGGTGAAGCCTCCTAAGCTGCCTGAGCTTTCACTGAAACACTGTACTGCCCGCGTGGACTGGAATAAACCTACTTTAGCCCTAACTTGGACGTGGTTACTCCTGGTGGACTGTGGAGTTAGGACTACTTTTACGGTTTGCCCTAGCACTGTGTGAACAGGTATTTTTTTTGCCTTAGCATTCCAGTCCGTAGGCTGGGGCAGGGTTTGGTTACTATGGTCGCATGGCCATCCTTCACCATTGTCAGTCGCCACTCGCCAAACGACGAAGAAAATTCAGCAGTTGGCGACTTGGTTTTTAGATCTACTCGACAAAATAGCGACCCTTTAACAACACCCAATGCTTAAATTGTTATTTCTCTGGAGCTGCATAAGCTAGAGAGCAGTGGTTAGCGTCTTTGCGTGCAGAATTACAAGGGCTCACCAATCATGTGGGCAATACAGTTGCTAGCCATTAACGTGGAAGTGTTAGGTTAATGCAAACAATATTAAGTAGCAGCACGACTACTGAAATTGTTTCAACGTGGTAAAGAGGTAATGGACAATGGCCAGTGCGCTACTTTTAACGTCTACTAAGCAAATGCTAAATTTAGATATACAAAATGCTAAATTACGAAAATTTGCTCATAATATTAAGTTGTGCCAATCCATTATGGATGTTAATGACCATACACTGCTTCAGGAATCTCTTGAAGGTATTCTCCATTGGTCAGCTGAGTGGCACTTCCTATTAACAATGACAAATGTTTTCTGCTCCATCTTGGAAACAATAATTGTAATTATACATGTATTCACTTGAAAATCATGCCCTTAAGGTGAGTACTGTATAAAGGATCTCGGTGTCAACTTTTCATCTAATTTAAATTTCTCAAACCATTGTAGTCTACTTGTGAGTAGGGTAAAACGAGTTGGGTATATGGTGAAATGTTTTGTCTCCCGTGACATACGTACACTGGTCAGGGCATTCGTTATCTACATTCGGCCCATCCTCGAGTATGCCAGCCCAGGCTAGTCTCCGCATCATCTTAAAGACATCAGGCATATTGAGTCTGTGCAACGATCATTTACAAAGCACCTACCAGGATTTTATAACCTGCCTTATGCAAGACGTAGTCTCTTGAGCTGTGGAGATTGCGTGCTGATCTTTGTCTCACTTTCTCCATTTTGCGTGGTCTGGTCAACCTTAATCCTGGGGTTTTTTTTTGTGCTCCATGGAAATGGGTTTACCAGGGGACATTATCTCAAACTTACTGTTTTGCCTTTTAAAAGGGATTGTAGAAGATATTTCTTTTTTTATCGTGTGGTAGCCGTTGGAACAGCTTATCGTCTTGGGTAGTGGAGTCCGCAAGCTTGTGTATTTTCAGGCGGAACCTGAGGGAAACTGATCTTGCCATGTTTCTGAGGTGTTTTTAGCCTGCTTGATTATTAATTTTTTGGGTCTTCCGGAAAAGGGCACCTACAAAGCAGTACTGAAAAATGTGTTGGTATCGAAAGGTATTAAATAGTGCACTCTTTTGAGCTGTTAATAAGTTCGGTCGGTGATCGGTTCAGTTAAAAATTGGTACCGCCAATCGGTTTGGTACACTGGTCAATTGTTGACTGATTGGCTCAGTATCAGTTTGTTGGAAAAAAATTCAATTGATACACCTTTCATGATTTGTTTGTTTGTGCACCTAAAAATATATACACCTCCAGACCTTAAAGTTTCGTCCTGGGGGGAAGGGGGGGATGTCAAGATGGCAATAGTGATCTATCGGAGAGTTTGTTAAGAATTAGGCTAGGACACCTACGTTTCAGCTGAAACTTGATTAAACTCAAATGCTCTATAAAGAAATCTGCCAATTAGCAAAATATACTGTGTAAAGAAATAATCATTTGTATCTTAACTCATTAAATGATATTTCATTCCTTTACAACAAACAAATTCATTATAAAGAAAGAAATTTTCAGGCCCTATAGCTTTTATTTTGGTGTTAAGAAATGTGTGTTTTGTGATGCGTTTTAGCTGGCATTTGCATCTTACTGTGAGTGTAAGAATGTTGTGTGTCATGTCAGTTGGGCGGTATACCGTCTTTCAAATATGGTGTACTGTGATACCAATTTATGGTGATACTACCAGGCAGGTATTAACCCTTTTTTAATGCAGCAGTTTGGTTACATAACCTGGTACCATGGTTCCGGAACAGTCAAGGACTATTGAACAATGAACATAAAATACTAGGTTACTACAGTGTACAATTGGGACAATTTTCATCAGTTACTGGGACCAGGGTTGGAAATAATCATGATTATTTTAAAATAATCGAATTTATTGGATTATTTTGTTTATAATCAAGATTTTAATAACATGTAATATTATAACACTCATTATGATATACTCACAGTAGCTAGAGTTTGCTTTTCTTACTTTGCAGTTGCTACTGCCAAAATGTCATTACCTATAGATCTATCTCTTTGTATTAAAAGTATTAAAAAGTGATTACCACGTGTAAATTTCAATGTTAACATGCACACCGCAGACAGTAATCTAGACACATGCTAGTGTGTCGCCGCCAAGTAACAGTAGATCATCCCATTGTAGACATCCGATTGTTAAAAATTGATTGTTAATGATAAAAAGGCGGCTCACTAGCAGACATGTGTCTGTTAACTGTAAGCAATTGCAAGGATATTTTGGCATGTTGAGGATAAATCCCAATGCGACAGAAATGTTTCAAATTGTGGAAAGTGTAAGGGGAAGGGTCGGAGATTAGGAAAAACTAAGATTTAAAGGATGAGTGTCCACCAATTATAGAGAAAAAGATGCGCCAATAACGTTGTTTTTATGTTACTGTCTAGATAGCTAGCTAGCTGACTAGCTAATAAGATTTTTCCCATGTTAAATCCCGTAGACTTTTTGCTCATGGCTAGCACAAAATTGAGAAGGCCTACGTACCTGAATTTTTGCAGACGGATGCATGGTGATCTGAGGATGGTCCTTTTGTTGGTTTGGGGGTTGTAGGGGTCAGGACAAATTCATGAGAGGGTTTTAAAATTCGCCAGTGGCGAATTTAAATTTCGTTTCTTTTCCAAATTGCAACCAAAGATTTTAAGCAACAATGGCTTGAACAATCAAGACTGGTCCTTAGATTTATTGTAAAAGCCTGGACGAACTAAAAACTAAAATGTAACGAAGGACAAAATAAAGAAACATTAACGTTGCCGTGGATTCTGTAAGAATAAAGGGATGCACGTAAGAATAAAGGTATGCACGTTAGATGATGGTTATGCAACAATACAAGCACACACGAGCTAATGGGTTTTTTGTAAAATAACCCCAAAAAAATGCTTCGCGTTCTGCTGTTTTAGTAACAGCGACCTTCGAGGGTTTCTGCATAACTAAATGTGAACGAAATCTGGAAAAATTAAGGGGCAGTTGCAGGGATAACAAAACAACTGAAGGGGATGTGCTGATTGAGTGAGCGAAGCGAACGAAATCAGCGATTGTTAGTGTGTGCAAAAATGGGATTGAAGCATCTTAAACAGACGGTGTAAGCTTATGTACGTTTACAGTCCTATGAAAGTTGTGATATCCACCCAAAACCAAAACTGGTAGAAAAACCCGCCAAGTTTCCAAAAACGGTCGGCCTTTGAAGGTAGTGATATCATAGCACCAGGGAAAGGCTGCCAAAGTTAATCCTATTAGCCAAGTTAATTGCACCGAATAATACTTTGGCCGTTAAATGAAAACTTGAAGATTGCTACCGCTAGCACCAATCTTCTAGTTTTCATTTAACTTTTGAACTATTAGTATGTGCGATTAACCTGGCTAATAGGATTAACCTTGGCGGCCGTTCCCTGGTGGAATGATATCACTACCTTCAAAGGCCGACCGTTTTTGGAAACTTGGCGGGTTTTTCTACCAATTTTGGTTTTGGGTGGATAATACTTAGTAAAATCGGTGCAGGTGTTGTGGCACAATGGCACATTCCTCACATGTGAGCTGATTAAATCAGCTGCAGTTGCCGCCTTGAAGTACATAAGTTGCAAAGTCCTTTAGTTTTTTCCTGGATTTAAGGGTTTGAATGTTGCCGTTAATTTCTTACTTTGGTTTTCCTAATCGGTTGCGCATTTTTGTATGGATTAGGCCAAAAAAGTAGAAGACATACGTTCCTGACTGCCTAATATTCTACAGCAGTGTTTTATTTTGGGTTGTTTAAGTTCTTTTGTACTTGTGTATGAACAGTTTTATGCGAACCTGGTCCTTGATTATAATCAGATGTATTTCTATTTTAATCAGGTGATTATAATCAATGATTATGATCACTTGAGTAAGCTTATAATCGTAACAACCCTGACTGGGACACCATGGAACAATTGTTTATTTATGTGTTAATGCATTTGTGTTTATGTGTTTGAGTACAAACTAATTCAATGAGCACAAATTGTTAACTTGGCTGTAACGATCATCCAAACGATGCTGTAGTGCATCCTTGTCCATTCACTTTACGTATCGTTGAGATAAAGGTCAGGAAACCAGCAGGGAGCGTGAATACGCGATAAGATAACTTGCTGCACAATAAATAATAATATTATTGTAGGAGTTGATCTTCATTTGACTGAAGGCTTTATTCACATTGAAATGAAACAAATTTAAATCCATGAAAAAAAAATTGTTGTTTCTCAATCTCTGCCGCGCGGGAAGAAACTGCATCTTTTTCTTACTATTCACACCCAAATCCATAGCACTGCCAAATTCTGATCGATTTTGACGTCTTTTCGAGAACTATTCATTGGTGCTAACATTATCTCGAATGGCAATTGCCTCTACAGCTCGAAGATGCCCGTCGTTTTGTGAATTAGTTTCTAAAAGTCGCCTATCTTATAGCCCTAGAGTCAATCTCTATTTGATACTTTGAAAACCACGAAATTCCGCTCATGAATCCCCCTGTGTACCCCCTTATTAACCATCTCGTGCACTAGACCCGCTCTCCAATTTAGTGAGAAGTCAAACGCATTGAACAATTCACGTCCAGACTGCTCTCATAGAAATCAGTGGACGGCAGCGCTGAATTCAAATGAGCACAGTAACTCACAAGCACCCAGATGTAGTGAAAGTAGCTTCTGACACTAAAAACCAAAGCCTGAAGAAGACGAACGGTACAGGGAAACACAAATAACAGCATTGTGTATGTGTTTTGTCGAAAATTCGCTGAACTGTGAAAATACTAGTTCTGAAACTTTGAATATTGCGAAGTATCATTTTTTTTTTGTTCCATTACAGAAACTGCACCAGACCTTCCATACTTTGTAAAGAGAACGCGCAACCACATGATGCCAGTATACCTACGAGTGAAAAATGCCGGTGGTCGTGTATTGACAATGGTCAAAGGCATTGAAGGAAACATATGGGTATGTATTCTCCTTCTAGAATTAACATTTACATGATGTTTACATAAAGCAATAATTTTGTAGTGTCTTTCGTTAGGCAGTCAGTGTCACTGAGATGGTGGAGCTAGTAGGGACTTTTTGCCGAGGTGCAAACTCCTAACCTGCATTGCATAATATTCGTCCAGGGGCATATTTTTTTCGTAAACAGTTCAGATAAGGGGGCCGAATCTCGCTGCGAAATTTCGTTACTTAGCACCCACTAGTGGTGATTATGTGTCAATTGACATTATTGCTGATCTGTTGTTATAGTTAGGTTGGGTTAGGTTAGGTGACTTCAGTCGGATTAAACTTTTTTTCTGTACGCTGCTGGGCTGCATGGAGAGCTATGTTGCGAGTTTTGCTGAACAGTTTACGAAAAAAAAAACATCCCTCGTACCTCAGTCTTTTTTTACTCGGCTCAAGTTGCAAAAATTCTCAAAAAGTATGTACCATTTTTCGGGCAGTTTTTTTCTTTTCTTTTGTTTAATCTTAAAAGCGTAATTTGGATTGATTTTGTAAACCAAGCCTCTACACTAATTATGAAAAATTGTACTGTAGGTTTGAATTCCGACAAGCTCATTTTTACTTTTAAAAAAATACGAAAGTCAAGCTATGACCAAAAGTTAATTAAAACACACTGCATTGACTAGCGAATTTTCGGCTGATCACAAAAGTATATTGCTTTGTCTTCAGCCTTCATCAGACCCATGAAGCTTGCTGAACACACTAGCTATCGAGTAACACATTTTGAAATTTCGCTCTGCGTAAGTCGACTGTCAGCCCTTCTGGCAGTTTACTCATGTAGAGCGAAATTTCAAAATGTGGTACTCAATAGCATGTGTGTTCAGCAACCCCCACGTGCCTGATGAAGGCTGAAGACAACAGAAACAACAGAAACATACTTTTGTGATCAGCCAAAAGTTCTCAAGTCAATGAAGTGTGTTTTGGTTGGTAATAGCGCGACTTTCGTATCTTTTAAATTTTGTGTTTGCTTCTCCAAAACTACGACACAATTCCACCAACGTAGAACAAACACAGTTCAACAATTAAATTTTCGGAGAACTCTAATCTCCTCCTTCTTAAAATACCACTGTATCAACCGGTTACCGGTGTTTTCAATTTGTGTTTGCTGTTTGTGCTGAATGCGAAAAAAAGGTTAAGATGCAATGGGACGTCAGTATTTAACCTCAGTCCTGAATGAAACTCTCGGCCCTGTACACAGCCAATGCTTTTACTTCCCATCGCAGTGTGGTTCATAACAAGTAGAATGGCAAAATTTGTCTAAAGTTTAAGAGGTTAGTCCTCTCATGGAATTTTTTTTTTTATTAAATTCCAAATAATTTTCTACTTGGAAAAAAGTTTCGCTTGGACTTTTTTCTCCCGCTTTGACTAACAAATTTTTGCTGGTGCTTTTTTTATGAACCACCTTGTAACAGAAATTGTGTACTGTAAGAAACTGTTTTTCAGAAACTGCCGATTTTGTTATACTGTTTTCAGAATAGATTATAAAATTACAATATCTCTGTTATAGACACTTGCTTGCACTATTAACCAGTATGTGCGTGTAAGTAAGAGATTGCATGAGAGTTTGGTTTCGGTTGTGAGAGCGTAAACTGTAGAATTCATCCCGCTACAAGGCTTAGTGTGCTCAAGGACTTGCACCTCGCTGGCTGGAAAAGGACTAGTGTCTACTTTTGTAAAAATAACTACTTAGCGGTAATCGTTGGGTTGTAAAAGATGAGATTTATCGTTGACTACATACTAGAAAACAAAACTATCTTGTTTGGTATTTAGGGTAGGGTTCAACTGAGCCAGTCAAAACAGGAAAGGTGCACGAATAAAGGCTTTCAGATGTCACGATGTTGCTGCTGTATTCAAAAATTCTTTACTGCTTTTACTTTTGAACACGCTATGTAAGCTAATGATTGGTGTCTGTGTGTATCGTATTACTGCTACTTCAACTAAAAACATCAACTAAAAACTAATCGTCATGTGTCATCAGTAATGTATGAACGGGAATGAGATATGAATTGACAAAAGAATACTGAAAGATTAAGCAACTAAAGTGGGCGAGTGTGTGTGAGATGCGGTTGGCTGTGTGTGTATCTGATGTATCTTGTCAATTCCAAGCTGATTGGCTTTACATTTTACCAATATAAAAAATACAAAATTTGGTAATATAAACACAGCCATAAATTATTTCTTCCTTCTGTTAGCATTAAAAATTCTGAAGTTATTTTGATGTAGAATGGACTAAATAACCATATCTTTCCTCTTTTTAAAAGTGCATTTTCTTTATGCTGCAAAGTACAATACCTGTCAATTTTAGCATTGTTGCCTCAACGATGCTGTCCTTGCCTTGAGATTACAGTTCACGACGGCCGCCTCAGCCATCCGATCTCACATGCGCGATCCTCCCTATAAGAATGGAACCCCAATGGGTTTGTCATCGCTTTGTCTCAAGCTGCCGCTGCGGCTACTGTCCTCACCTTCCTGGTGCTTCGTCTCTATCTCGTCAACTTTCATCCCATAGGGGGCTGGGTCGAAGTCACCGTGTCCCCTACGACACCACCTGTCTCCTTCCTTGGTGCCGTGCGCGTGGAATGAAGTCGTCGTGGCTTCCTCCCGTTGTTTCCCGGGATCGCCCCACACCTGAACGGCATCAGTCCTTCATCCTACCCGGTCCGTTCCCTGCGACACCACCTGTCACCACCTCCTGATGTCGTCGGCATGGATTGAAGTCGTCGTGGCTCCCTCCTGTTGCTTCCCGGGATCGCTCCACACTGGAACGGCATCTGCCCCTCACCTTATCCAGTCTGCCCCCTGCGACACTACCTGTCGCCACTTTTTGGTGTCGTCCGCACGGATTGAAGTCGTCATGGCTCCTCCCGTTGTCTCCCGGGATCGCTCCACACTTGAACAGCAACGGCCCTTCGTCTTACCCTGTCTGTCCCCTGCGACACCACCTGTCGCCACCTCTTCGTGTCGTCCGCATTGATCGAAATCGTCGTGGCTCCCTCCCGTTGTTTCCCGGAATCGCTGCACACTG
Source organism: Lithobius niger (assembly GCA_023313725.1). NCBI lineage: Eukaryota > Metazoa > Arthropoda > Chilopoda > Lithobiomorpha > Lithobiidae > Lithobius > Lithobius niger. The sequence continues at coordinate 58,096 of JAHWFP010252167.1, read as the reverse complement.
GGACGGCATCAGCCCTTCATCTTAGCCAGTCCGTACCCTGCGACACCACATGTCGCCACCTTTTGGTGTCTCCCGCAGAGATTGAAGTCGCCGTGGCTCCCTCCCGTTGTTTCCCGGGATCGTTCCACACTGGATTGGCATCAGCCCTTCATTTTAGCCAGTCCGTCCCCTGCGACACCACCTGTCATCACCTTTTGGTGTCGTCCGCATGGATCGAAGTTGGTCGTGGCTCCCTCCCGTTGTTTCCCAGGATCGCTCCACACTTGAACCACCTCAGTCCTTCAACTTACCTGGTTCGGGCCCAACGTTACAACCCTTCTCCATCTTTGGGGTCGTCCACGAAGACTGACATCATCGCCTGCCTTGGCCCACTCCCGTCGCTTCCCGAGTTCGCTCCACATAGACACCGTCTCGGCCGTGCCCTACTCGAGCTTAACCTTCACTCCCTTCGTTCCGTAGCTGCTCCTGTCGACACCGGGATGAAGACGACGTGGCTACCTCCCGTTGCTTCCCGGGACCGCTCCACACAAGATCCGCCTTGGTTGGCCTTTGCTCCCTTCGTTCCCAGCTGCTCCGTCTACGTCGGGATGAAGACGGCGTGGCTCCCTCCCGTTGCCTGCCGAGATCGTTCCACACTCGTACTGCCCGACATCGCCCCTAACCCCGCCGGGCTCCCTTCGTTTCGCAGAAATCCTGTAGTATCCCGGGTTTGCCTCACGCACGGATCGTCTAAGCTTCGTCCCACTCGGGCCTAGCCTCATGTCATCCTTCGTTCCGCAGATGTCTGATAGCATGGCCGGAATGAAGACATCACGGCTCCTCCCCTTATCTCCCGGCAGCGTCCCACACCGGGCTCGCCGGGCCAAGCTTCTTCGCTCCCTTCGTTTCGTCGATGTTATGATCTTCAGCTGGACTGACAGCATTGCAGCTCCCGCCCGGGGATCCTGAGCCGCCCTCTGGTTCCACGACTGTAACATGGACGTTGTGGGTGCCCCGTTGATTCCCCACGTCACCCGACTATGGAGGCGGTACGTCACCTTGGGTCGGTTTCAACCTCTCCTTGCCTTCGGCATCCCGTTCCCCGCAGCTTCTCTGTTCTTTTTTGCCGGCCGTAAGACGTCGCTCTAACGGCACCACATCCTCTCGGCATCCTTCGTCTTGGCTGAACCCTCCACTGGCCTGTCCGCTCGACCCACAGTGTTCCTTCTGCTGCCTTTACGTCTCCTTTCCGACCGCATCTGAAGATGAGCCAACACCTTGTTCGGCTTGTCGTTATGACATCCATCCGTTTTGGACGCCCTACGGTTCCAATAATCAGCCCTACTACGAACAGTTCTTGTGTCGCACAGCCTGCACGTCGCATCGGTCGCCAACAAGGTCACCCCTGACGCCCGCACCGACCCCCGGCCGCTGCCCAGCCTCTTGCTCGATCGAGGGCGTTTGACCAACTTCTGTTCCTAGCCTACGAACAGTCCCCTCATCGTGCCACGTCGCTGTCGTTCCTATTCTGCCGCCACCTAGCCTCCACACACTGGCCTCCTGCGAGTCTAACAATTGTTCCAATGCGATACAACCACAACCACAACCTTTGTGGTTTCTTGGAGCCACATGGTCGCCATTACACAAAGTTGTAGATGTCACGGTCATCTCAACCCTCTTCCCACCGTCACTAGAACCATCGATCTATTGCGCCTACGACAGCCGACTCCATCCTACGTTCAGCGTGTTCTCAGGTTACGCCGCCGTATCGCTTCCCTGTTCGGCACGTTTCCAGACTTCCCTTCCGACTCCATCTCGCCGCAATTTGCGACTCCTTACTCTCACGACCGGACGCTCCGCAGCCCCAAACCGAGGCTCTTCTCGCCTCTCAACTGTACTGTCGCTTCCGCTGCCACTTCCTAATTTTTCCCGCCTTCAAGCCGCGTCACTGTTGCACTTCATCACCCCTGCTTAGCGCTCTCCCGGTCCGGTTTTGTTCTTCATATCATGGTGAAAATCAAGCAAGCTCAGCGTTTTTCCGGGAAGGACCCGTTTTTAGGCAGAATCCCGGTCATTGAAGATCCTGGCTCGTGTTCGTGCCCCGGTCTACGAAATCCTACACGTCGTGACCCCCATAAGACGGTTTGTCAATTTCACCGCAAGTGTGATTATTACAACTTACCTTGTGCCGTTAGCGTTTCAATCCCTTTAGCTGAATGGCGTCTTATTGCCGCAACCCACCAGGCTTCGGCCTTACGAAAAAAACAAAGGAATCAACGGACACTCCTGATAAAACAAATTAGGGAAGGACAGTCCTTTTCAACTACCCCCACCAAAGTTGACAGGCCTTCTCCAGTCTCGCATCCTGACTCGTCTCCCCTTCTGACCTCAATCTTAAAGAATGGGATTGAAGCAACTTAACCAAGTGAAGAGTGGTCATACAATAAACTAAGCCATGGCAATCTGGCTATTCTAACGGCTAATTGGCAATGGTAAATTTGAAAATTAGAAATGTGAAAATTTATAGAAATAAAATTCCTGTAGAAAAATGGTACAGATGAAGATAACACGGTGTACCCTTGTGTACGTCCACAGTCCTATGAAAGTTGTGAGATCCACCCAAAACCAAAACTGGTAGAAAAACCCGCCAAGTTTCCCAAAACGATCGGCCTTTGAAGGTAGTGCTACCATTCAACCAAGGAAAGGCCGCCAAGGTCAATCCCATTAGCCAACTTAATTGCACCCAATAATACTTTGAACGTTAAATGAAAACTTGAAGATTGCTGCAGCGAGTAGCAATCTTCAAGTTTTCATTTAACTTTCGAACTATTAGTCGGTGCGATTAACTTGGCTAATAGGATTGACCTTGGCGGCCTTTCCTTGGTTGAATGACATCACTACCTTCAAATGCCGATCGTTTTGGGAAACTCGGCGGGTTTTTCTACCAGTTTTGGTTTTGGCTGGATTAAACCTTACAGTAACAGTAATTTCATGCAACTACTGTATTGTCTGAAATGTTAAATGGAAGGCAAGAAAACAAACCTTTCTTTCTACATTTACCACATGCAACTCTTTTCTGTGCAAATTATGATGGAGATGAGCATCACAACGGATTAACCGTTAACTCATTTCACATATTACTGAGTAACCTTTTAATGAATTAATAATTGTTTACAGCTTTCTGTATTTAATTTTGAACGATTTTGACTGTTTAAATAATCTCTGAACGTTGAGATAACCTAGTTTGTGAATAATTTGTTAGAAACCAAAATGAGTTCCAACACAGCCATTAAAGCAGGTGGTGTAGCACCACTTAAATTTTACCTCCAATAAATCTAAATCTGTAGATCATTATGTAAAAACCAAACCTGGTTGTAACATTTTTTACCTGCTAACTGGTTGTAACATTTTTTATTTTATTTGTTGTTGTGCAGGAGTTAGAAAAACAACTACGAGCAGTTGCTGAGAGGAAGGAAGGCCGCTTCATTGCGACGTCAGTCGATGAACCAGGTCAGCGCATTTGGTTAAAAGGCGATTTCGTCACTGATATTCGACAGTGGCTGGAAAGAACAGGATTCTAACCAGCAGATGGTTATTTTTTTTTTTATTTGTAGGGTTTAGAAATAAATTTGTACATAGATAGGTAAATAAAATTTGCATTCAAACATCTGTTTTAACCCTCTCATAGTTTGTACTATGTGGCACAAATGCTAAATCTTTTTCCCTGGCGTGCATATCGTAAACATATCAATTGTTTTGTCGTGCCTCATCACAAACGGTGGAAGGCCACCATTGATAGCCCAGCCTATTATTTTGTACTGTGTCCTCTCGAGTAGAGAAACGGTGGTAATCAAGGGTTCTTACCATTTTTTTGTTGTATTAAAGTGGCACTATCACAGATTGAAAGCAGACGAATTCTGACAACATCTAGCGCTGTGTAGTACTATCTAGCGTTTGCTTGTACCAAACCAAGGAATGCATAACGGCATTTCTTTTAACGAAACAAACAAGCCACGACATCCTTATTTATTGAGTGAAAATTTGGTCCATCCTCGTGCACCTACGAGTAAGTTATAAAGGTTAACAATATCAATGTCGCTAGATGGTGCCACGGTATTTTCGTTCGCATTTCAATCGGTGATAGTGCCACTTTAAATGCATGTAACTCATTCTAGAATGAGTTAAAATTAGGATGTTAAAGTTTACGAAGTTTAGAAAGTTAAAAAAATGTGTTTTGTACAGACGTAGTCACGAAAGGGTAATACAATTTGGTGAACAATTCTGCATCCCTTCCAAATTCAGGAAGTGAGGGGGGGGGGGTGTCACAAGGAACAGGTTTGCCCACTTGTTTGTTTTCAAAACATCTGGGAAACTTCCCCATTTCTGGGGCCGACCATTTAATACTAGCATCCCTTATTCTATATGTCCCCTTCTGCAGAATCCAGGTCCGACCTTTAAGCATATAGTAGAACCTCGATTATCTGAACCACGATTATCCAAACGCCCATTCTTACAAAAGATTCAGTAATTTTCCATTCTTTAAGATAAGGAATAAGCATTGACTTTGCTTTATTTATGTTCCTGGAGTTGTTTCATGCAAAATTTTCTTTTCAGTAGTCTTACATAGTCAAATATAGTTCACAAACACTAAAACTGAGTAAAGAAAACAATTTTCCTTTTTATTTTGCACGTAAATTGGACTATCCAAATTTCGATTATCCGAACACCCTTCGGTTCCAATTAGTTTGAATAATTGAGGTTGTACTGTACTTGTTCTGTCATTAGTTTTGTTGTTATGGCTGTCTTTTCCAATCATCTTGCTTTATTCCAATTGAGGCCCGTATTTTTCACACAAAAATTCACCGCTATTTCCGCACCAATTTCTGTAGCAAAAAAAGCAGTTCAGCAGCAATTTTGTAAATTGTGCGATAATAACGCATAAAGTCGAACGCCTAATGAAATTTCTTTGGCAGTGTTAAAAACTTAAGCACCAAGTTGAATCCCAGTCTCACTCATGAGGTTTTATTGAAATTTTAAGGCAATAAAACCTGGTGTAATTTTTAAATTACTCGTGCCTTGGGAGTGTTCATAAATTACGTATCGCCTGGAGGGGGTTGTGCAAATGTGCACCATCGGTTATAGGGGCCCTGTGGAGGAGTGTGGGGACTTCTCCCAAATGTCTTCTTGCGGCTCAAGTTTGAAGTAATTTGGTACTTTAGGTTCCATCCGACGTTCTGTTGTCATTTGAAATGCGCGGCTTTTATGGACTCTAATATTGGTTATGTCGTTTCCACCTTCCTGTGAGGCTGGTGGTCTGCTCTCACGAGGTACTGGATTCCGGGAATGGAGGGGGCCTGAATGTTCATTAGCTCATAGTCATCTTTCTTGTTATCCTGGATTGCCGGGGATTCTAAACCTCTAATTTAAATTGTTTATAATTCAACGAGAGAGAAGCATCTTGGTTTAGAGTCCCTGGCAATCCAGGCGCACAAGAAAGATTTATGAGCTAATAAACATCCAGGCCAACTGCACTCTGTTGGAATCCAGTACCTCGTGAGAACATACCTCTATGCCAGCCTCACAGGAAGGTGGAAACGACGTCAGCAGTATCAGAGTCCACTGAAGCCACACATTTCAAATGACAACAGAACGTCGGATGGAACCCAAAGCACCAATTTTCTTCAAACTTGAGCCTGGTAAAGACAGCAAAGAGAAGTTTTTTAATCCACCTCCGGTTGAACTGTCGAAAGTTTGCGAAATTTACTAATTTTCGTGTTATGAGATTGGGCGTTATGACATTATGTACTTAACAACATTGCTGAAAAATCGTAAAAACTAATCGTCTTAAGAGTGTGTAATACATACCTACTAGGGATGTGCGAGTAGAACATTTTTAATTCGAGCCGAGCCGAGCCGAGTTTGCAACAGAAGAATCGAGTATCGAGCCGAGTTCGAGTATTTGATGGAAATGTTTTGTTTGCTAGTTTCTCTTTAATTTGTTAAGATAAAAAGAACAAAGATGGTGCTTAGCTGACTCTGTGGTTCATGGTCTTCCAGTTTTAAGGATATACCTTGAAAATAGTTTCAGTTGTAGACTTTTACTCTGCACCACTGGAAAGCTCTCGTCGAGACGATCGATTTGATATATTGGAATGTCAAAATCCGTCAAAAATTGACGAAGTTATCGCATTTTCGCCCGATTCGAGTTTTTCGAGTATGGACGCGAGTAGCGAGCCGAGTTCGAGTATAAATTTCATACTCGGCTCGGCTCGAATTTTTCGAGTATCGCACATCCCTAATACCTACAGATAAGTAATTCACGTTTCGTGAGAGTCCTTAAAAGCTTGGGAATTGCATTAAAAATAAAAATTTTGTCCTGAAATCTTGAATGTAAAATGTTGAAAAGCGGCGTATCCATCATCAAGAGGATGATGGGAAAGGAGGCGACTTCGCTCGAAGAATATTGAAAAAGTTACCCTCGAAAGTAGGATAGTGTGTAGCTCTTATTATAGAATATATTAATCTTAAAATAATTTTGAATGTTGAGCTATAGTGTCATTTCTATCTATGTTTCTAATGGTTGAATACAGACGTAAAGTTTCACGTGGACTAAACAGTACTAAACCTTACAGGAAAGTTGATTTGCGTTGCTTTCCTGTTTTGACTTTGGATCAGTTAAACCTTACCTTAACCCTTTGAGTGCTAAACCCGAGAAAATCTCGGGCCAAACACAAGCACAGGTTGAAGTATTAAAAACAGAGTCCTTACTACGCGCGAAATGGCCAACAATGCAGGAATGATAACAATACTAGGTACCCTTAACAAGCCGACTCTAGAGACGGCCGTGGCCGAGATGGTAGAGGCGTGTGCCTCACGTTTAACAGCTCCTTCAGGTTGCTAGTTCGAGCGCCGTCCAGGTTACCCCTACTTTTTTGGAGATAAAAGGGTTAAGAAAGAATTTTTCAAAACACAAGTTAAGAAAGAATTTTTCAAAACACAAGTTAACCCTTTGAGTGCTAAACCCGAGAAAATCTCGAGCCAAACACAAGCACAGGTTGAAGTATTAAAAACAGATACCTTACTACGCGCGAGATGGCCAACAATGCAGGAATGACAACAATACTAGGTTTCCTTAACAAGCTGACTCTAGAGACGGCCGTGGCCGAGTTGGTAGAGGCGTGTGCCTCACGTTTAACAGCTCCTTCAGGTTGCTAATTCGAGCCCCATCCAGGTTACCCCTACTTTTTTGGAGATAAAAAAAAAACGCAGCTCTCAAAGGGTTAAACATCAAATGAGTTCGTTTTTGTTTCCTAATTTGTGATACTTTTAGACACCCAAGTTGGCCTTCTGTAGTCCTTGCAAATGCACTACGTATTGTGAGTTTTAAATTAAATTAAAAATAATGTACAGATGTACATCTCAAACTATAAAAAAAACAAATAAAAACAAAAAAAATAACACAAACGCCTTCATCAGGCCACTCTCCCAAGAGAGGATTTAAAGTTAGAAAGTTTAGAGTTATTCACACACTCCTTCGGCAGGTTATTCCACTCTGTGACAGTTCTAGGGAAGAAGGAGTATTTGAAGAAGTCAGTTGTTGGCTGCCAAACCCGAAGTTTAAAATCGTGATCATTTTTGCCATAAAAGTATGGCCTAGCCAACCGATCTTCAGCATTAATGATTGTATTCCCATGCACAATTTTGTGAAGAAGAGTAAGCCTGATGTTAGTTCTACGCTCAGACAGATCCTGTAGGCTAAGGTTTTCCGCCATTGAACTAACAATGGAAAAGGAACTAAAATCGTTCTCAATAAACCTAACAGCTCTCTTTTGCACGGCCTCTAACCTGTCCATATAAGAATGCTGGTAGGGATCCCAAACAGCAGCAGCGTATTCCAGCATAGGTCTGACCATGGTTTTGTATGCAGTGAGTTTGGTAGGTGTAGTGAACCCACGGAGTATCCTACTCAAAAAGCGTAACTGCTTTGAAGCACGACCTGCAATGTTACCTATGTGGGTATCCCAATTTAGGGTGTTATTTAGGGTAACTCCTAGGATTTTCATCTCAGTAACTCGAGGCAGGTTTACTTTACACTTCCAACATTATAGTTAAAAATCACTGGAGTTTTCCCTCGAGTAATCGTCATAACTGCAGATTTGAGAGGCTGTATACCCATTCCCCAAGTGAAGCACCAATTACTAACATGATTGATAAGAGTCTGGAAGGTAACAGCATCAAGATGTGAGCAGACTTTCCTTAACTAAGTGCTATCGTCAGCAAAAGCCGACCCATCACTACCAATAATATCCATCAAGTCATTCATGTACAGAAAGAAAAGGTCCACACACACACAACCTTGTGGACCTCCTGAGAGCACAGTTTGCCTACTTGACGCAACTCCATTTATAACCACACACTGAGTTCTGTTACCGAAAAACGAGGCAAACCAATCAGCCATGTGACCAAGTCCATAGCCACGCAACTTATGTATAAGCAAAGCATGAGGGACCCTATCAAAAGCTTTTTCCAGGTCCATGCTAACAATATCAACCTGTCCTCCCCCCTGGACTCCTTCAGCAATTTTGTGGACAAGATCAACCAAAAGAAGATCAGTAGCGGCCCCCTCCCTGAATCCAAACTGATTTTCCCGAAGCACATTTTTCTTCAGTAAATAACAAAGACAATGCTTAACAACAATATGTTCGAGCATTTTGCAGATATCAGATGTGAGAGAAATAGGGCGATAGTTGTTTGGGTCTTGCTTGTCTCCTTTTTTATGCAGGGGCACAACAGATGCAGTCCGCCATTTGAGCGGCACGTAACCACTGCTGATAGACTTATTAAAGATAAAAACAATGTGCCTAGCACTGACTTCAGCAGAAAGTTTAAGTACAGTAACCGGCACCCCACCAGGGCCTGGAGATTTTGCACTATCAAGATTTATGATAAGGTTCAAAATGCCCTCGTAAGACACATTTACATCATTGATTTCGTCGGGGAGATCAATGCTAAAAAGAGGAAGAGGGCTAGTTCATCGGGCTAGTTTCACCGTAAAATTGTTGTTAAAATGTAAAATTGGTAATGGTACTCATTGCATAACTGTTCCAAATGGCCACCTAGTGTTATTATATTCGGCTTTGTTGAACCAGAAGTTTTTTTTTTCCTGTCTATACGCGCTTCCGGGGTAACAGTTGCCTCTCCATTGACCAGGGGGTAATTTGGATTTTCCGACAAAGATAGAGACTAGGTAAGTTTATGCAACCAGAGTCTAGACAACTATGGCTCTGGTAGGCTAGGAGTGGAGCAATTCAATACCCAGTCCATGTCTTGTTCTGTTAAATCATTACAGAATTACGTTATGAATATGCGAGGTGGGTCACAAGGGTTATGTGCGGTCCCAATGGATGCTCATGTGCCCTCAGCACTTTTTGTGCATTTGTGGATCAGGTACCTCTGGGCTAGGCACTGCACCACATTTATCAGTTGTTACTTTTGATGCCTAGGGAACTACTGTTATGTAGTTATGATAGGCACTTGGTGTTGGCTAGATGTCGAGTATGAACATTCCACTTTCTGGCAAGAAACCTAATGTTAATGTTTTTCTTACCATTTCCATATAAAATGCTAAATCATAACCCTATATCCAAAATGGGCTTCTGTTTTCAGGGCATTGCGGCCTATCAACAACTTGAGGCCACTGCTTGTCAGCCTTAAGCTGCACCACTTCACTTTTCTTTCGTAAATGTTGGACCACGTCGTAGGTCTTAGAATAAATGAATACAACTCACGAAATGTCCAAAAAAAAAATAGCAAAATAATGATTAGCAATTTTCATGAAAACAATTATTTTTCTCGACAGGCAAAAAGGAGTTTCTAATTGCAGTTTCGAAAATATCCACTACCTGTAAATTTACATTCCTCCTCGAATAATGCTTTCTCTCTCTTGAGGTGTCTTAGTTCTCCAGAAATGGCCAGCTGCGCAACCCAATGCGCATGCGTCATGTGCAGCCCTCTTTTAAAAGCATTCAGGTGAGACGACCTGCCATCTCTTTTCCTCGAGTTCCCGCTCAAGACGGTCACATCGTTTTCTCTCCCTCTCACAAGACTGGAAGAAGCTGAAAGAAGCTTTCACAGAATGAACCTCTACCATTGAAGCTTTCGCAGAAAGAAGCTCCTTCTAGCTCTTTGGCGGTCGCATCATTTTCTGCTCCCTCTTACTAGTCTGCTTTCGCTGAGAGAAGCTCCTTCTGGTTTTTGCCAAAATAAACTTCTTCTGAATCATTCTCCGAAAGGAGACTTCTGCCAAAGTTATCTCCTAAACGATCTACGCCTTTCGCAGGAAGACCCTGCCCTTTGAGCCATGCCTAATCCTAATAAAGAAAAATCTTCCAAGAAGTCGTCCCCACCTGCTAGCCCTCTTGCAGCAGACCGAATTGTTTTGGTCAACCCGTCACCTAGATGGTTGCATCACCGCCTTTTCCCTGTTACAAGGCTGCTTTCGCCTTGGAATTTGGTCTCTTTCGTGAAAATTGTTGGCTCTGCAAAGGGTTTTTTTTATTTTTATGAAGGGTCTTGCTCCCTTCTATGGATGGCTTGATTCCTTTGTCGATTGGCTTGCTTTCATCATGGGATGGCTTGTTACTGCTTTTTCTGAGTGCTTAAGGGGTTTGACCACTCTCCTGGCTGCGATGATTGGTCCCAGCCGGTGTATTCCCTTTTCTTCTCTTGTCATGTCTGATTGGTTGCTCTGATTGGTTGCGACATGGAGGTTGCTTGACTTTGCCAGAATGCAGTTGCCAGGATTTCACCAATCGGGATGGCGTTGTGATGGGCACAAGTTGTGGAGATTTTTTTTTTCTTCTTAACATGTGAACGAATCTAAGCTAAACGAGGTGCATGATGGAATCTTGCTTGAATTTCCTTTGCTTGCTTCGTTGTGGACAGTAACGTTGAACCTGAAGAAAAGATAATAAAGTAGAGGTTTATTTCTAGAGGAATTTTGTAAGCCTGGGTTGTCGTGACGACAACTGAGGAGGCGATCAGCCGCAGTAGGACGTCAATGTTGGTTAGGTCGGTTTTTGGGCGAGGCAGTCGAAATGAGTCTGACTGTTGAAGTCAGTGTGATGGGCCGGAGACGGAGAGAGGTAGCCGAAGAGAGTGGTTCGGATCCGCAATGCAATTGCGGGTAGCAGGGTCTGTGCGATGCGTTTGTTATGTTATGTTATGGTTCAGAGGGAGAGTAGGTCTTCCTAACGGAGGGGTTTCTTGACTTCCTGTGAAGGAGGTAGACAAAGACGATGGTGTGACCAAAAAAAAAGGGGGGGGGAAGGGGAATCCTGGATTGCCAAGTGAGTGGTTGATTTGTTAACTGAGTGGCGAGGTTCGAGCACCACATGCCGCGCGTCTACCAGCATAGGAGCTTTCGGGGGTTGGAACATGGGGGATGGTTGCGGGGACCAAGGTGGTCATCTGAGATCGAGTGAGAGAGCGCGGTGTCTTTGTTTCCGCAGATCAGACCGCTGTCGCACGGTCAAGGTTTTATCAGCTGAGGGAGCCATGGTGACTTTAACCCTTTGAGTGCTAAACCCGAGAAAATCTCGGGCCAAACACAAGCACAGGTTGAAGTATTAAAAACAGAGTCCTTACTACGCGCGAGATGGCCAACAATGCAGGAATGACAACAATACTAGGTTCCCTTAACAAGCCGACTCTAGAGTTGGTAGAGGCGTGTGCCTCACATTCAACAGCTCCTTCAGGTTGCTAGTTCGAGCCCCGTCCAGGTTACCCCTACTTTTTTGGAGATATAAAAAAAAAACGCAGTTCTCAAAGGGTTAAACTTGCGGATTTACAAAGATCAAGTCCAATGAAAGGTGGAATGCGAGAGAGAGACAAATTCGGAAAACAGCGTGAAGGGATCACTCTGTGTAAGTTCATAGTGGCAGCCTGGGATCCAGGATACCGTGAAGCCTAAGTATTGACGTATCCGACGGCTGGTGACGTTAGAGGACACCAAAAGACAAATAGGAGAAGGGTCGGTGAAATGGAAGGGTTTCCTGACGGCATCGGTTGTGTGGTTCCAGAAAAGGCTGTGGTGATTGGAAAGCTTACGGAGCAGTGGTTTCAACGTGGTCTGGGTCCCCAAAAGGAAGTTCTCGGGAGAAGGTTGCTCTCAGGAAGCCACAAGATAAAAATCGAAGTTTCAACTTGGTTGAGGTGCCCGAAAGGACTTTTTCGGGGAGTAGGCCGATCTGTGGCAGCGACAAGGAGGGAGCCATGGTGTTTTATGTTTCCGACGTCGGCCAAGGGTTCAGTTCATTGAAGATGGCATTCAGGGAGAGGAACTGCCTCGGGAGACAGCGAGAAGAAAGCCACGGAGATTTTTATTTTGATGGTGACCAAGAGTCCAGTTCCTTGAAAGAAGCTTTTGGGGAGCGGGTCATTCTCGGGTGACAGCGAGAAGGGAACCATTGGTGTCGACGGCCAAGGACTTTGTTCAGCCAAAGTGACTTTTGGGAGACACGGAGGGCGACATCGAGATTTAGTTCCAATGGCGGCCAAGGGTTCAATCTACTGAAAGGAGCTTTCGGAGAGTGGGTTGGTCTCGGGAAACAACGGGAAGGGAGCTGCGGTGTTCCCGTTTCCCACGGCGGCCAAGGATTTCACCACCGAAAATGATAGTCGGGGAGTGAAACAGCTTTGGGAGACGTGAGGAGCGTCACGGAGCTTTGTTCCGACGGCGATCAAAGGTCCAATCCACCGAAAGAAGCTTTCGGGGCATGGGACGATCTCGGGAGACCACGAGAAGGGAGCCACTGTGTTATCGTTTCCAATGGTGGGGACGGTCCACCGAAAAATATTTTCAGGGAGTGAATCAGCTTCGGGAGACGTCAGGAACGTCATGGAGCTTTGTTCCGACGGCGATTCAAGGTCCAATTCACCGAAAGAAGCGGGACGATCTCGGGAGACGAGAAGGGAGCCACGTTGTTTTCGTTCCCAACGATGGTTGGGATGAAAACAGCCGAAATGGGCCATTTTCAGTTGACGAAAATCCAAATTCCATTCGCGAAAAAGGGAAACGGGAAGCAAGGTGACGCCAGGCAACCTCTGGAGGAAAATGAATGACGAAAGCATTAGCGCTCTCGCTTTTATAAAGGAGGGCTGCGCCGCGGGCGCAGGCGCAGTATGGGCATGCAAGCAAGCAATTATATGCAGCCAAGAAACCTCCAGGGACACATCACATTGGAGACAATGTAATGCAAAAATTATCAGGTTAAGATGTTTCGGCAATAAGAAAGATCATTTCAGTATTGTATGACTCATGCTTGAACTTCACTGATTGCACCTAGTACAAAAATAAACTTACTTCTGTTGAGATTAAGATTAAGAGCTTTCATTTATGACAGTTTTCTCAATACGGTATTGTAAGCTAGGACTGAGCTGTTGTTTTCGCTCCATGCTGGCAAATTAAAGTTGGCTTCAAAGCAGGGCTCGAAATGAGCGGTAGTTGCATCATAATTTTACACATTTGCAATACAAAATTGAAATTTGCGTAACAGTTTAGGGATGCAACATTTTGGCGAAAAGAAATTTATAGCTATGTTAAACAATTGTTTTAATATTAAGTCTAGCCCATTTACAAAAAAACAATTATGAATTTAAAATACTGTGCAGCCAATGATAATTTACCAGCGCCGAGCCAAAACAGCATAGGCCTAGCTTAAGTACCTAATTGAGAAAATTAGCTAGAGAGGCATAAATCTAGATTCCAACAGATGTATGCATACTAGGTGCCATCAATGAAGTTGGGAGTATTCTTTAGAAGATATACAACCGTGCAGGGATACAAAAAATTAGAATATTTAGAAAATGGAAAATAAAAATATACGTCAGACGAACACAATCTCTTGTTAACTGAACCATCAAGTAAAAAAAAAAAGCCCTCTGCCTAGGCTACTAGAAAAATAATGATCCTTCATGAAAACTGATAACCATTGTTTTGCGATTGTTACACAAATTTCTTTTGCATCGCACTTATACTACGCATATTTTACTGGACATTTCGAGCCTGGCACAGTATCTTAAAGGACTGTTTTATTGTAAATGGGCCTGTTTCAAAGAATTTTTGCACATTGTTACAAATCAACGATGTTGCACCTTTGAACTGCAAATTTCAATTTTGCTTCGCAAATGTCAAAAAGTGTGCTGCAAATTGCGATACGATAGCTTACCGCTCAATTTGGTTGCACAATCTGACACCTTCAGCACACAGCTACATAACTTGAAAAGTGTTCCAGGTCAAAAAGATAGGCAAGAGTCCAACGAACTACTCCGCCACTTTCACTTTTAAACCTGACTACTTTAACATTTAATTGCCTCAGGCCTAACAATAAAAATGGTTTGGTTAGCGTTACCCGACCGACCCTAAACTTTTTTTCCGTCCAGGGAAAAAAAAATCCCCTCCCTATTTTGACGCTCCATCCTACGATACAAAAATAGTTCAAATGCTTCCTGGAATAAAGGAAAATATTGCTCCGTGAACATGAATGTATCTTTATTGCATAAAAAAAACTAAATTACAATTTTTGAAGTAAAGACTTTCTGATTTAGTAAAAAAAAAAAAAAGTGTAAAAAAAAAAAAGAATTTTCCGACTGACCGACTCTATTTTTTTTAATTGCGTAATGCAAACCAAACATTTTTTTTTGTTTGGCCTCATCACAACAACATTTACTAGCTTGTACACATTTATTAAGCAGTATAGACAGGCTACATTGCGTATATCCTTCTTTCAAAATCTCTATTGAGTGGAAGTTACATGACCTTTTTGACATGACAGATGCATCTGTAGATTTTGGTAGTGACGGGCGATAATGAAATTTCGACTACGCGATTATTGCAGCACCTTGATATGCGATATTTGCGATTATTGCGATATTTCTCAACATGTAGACACCCAAGCTGTCTTAATTTGATCAATTGGTCATAATAGCTCTTTTCCTACAGTAAGCCTACTTACTGTAAATGTTTAGGCCTAGTAATACTTAAGGACCCGTACTTTATGCGATTTTGCGAAATCGCAAAATTCGCAACTTGTTTACTAATAAGAATTTTGACCCCATTTTTCAATTGGGGAGGTGTATGTACACTGTTTGCTGAAGCCAAAAATGAAAATATGCGATAGCAAAATTTCCATTTTCCCGCAAAATTCGCAATTTTTGCCCGAACAAATAAATTATGACTTACTTTTCATCAAAATTTTATTAACTTTGCAGTAAAATAAGGTCTTCTGTTTGTTACTGGCAGCTGTTTTGAAGTAGAATTTAAATTTTTAACACTTTATTCATATTGTACACCACTTATGAGGCCTATTTTAGGCTATTTTCTGTTAACAATTTTGTGATGTTATTTTTGGTTGCAAAATTCAGCAAATCTTGCAACATGGTGTATTGCAAAATGACCTTTTCCTACCGCACATTTTAAAAATTCTCGCAACAAATATTATCTCAAAATTTTGCTTTAAAATATCGCGGAAAGTACGGGTCCCTAGTAATACTACGACTAGGCCTAAATGCACATACATAATTAATAGGCCTAGTTAGTGTCATGTTAATACAAAATTATGAAAAAAAATAATTCTTATTTATTCAAAATAATTAAGTACTTTCAAATGTTTTAAGTATTTGAAATATCATACTAGCCTCGCTTGCCAGATAAGCCATCCCCACAAAAAAGACATTGCCTAAAAAAAACAGTGTACACAATCCGAACATTTTCTGCACAGTTAAGTGACTTGTGAAGTCGTGAAAATGTTGATATTAATTAATCAACAGACAAGCACTTTATGTTGAAATATTAGTCCTGTTAAAATCAGCAGTGAGTAGCAATTTTCTTATCCATTTCGAGGCCATGTTTGTTAAAAAATGCAGATTAGACGGTTTATTAGAAATAAATTCAGAACGGTTGCAACTGGAGACTTTTGGCTTGCACCACTGGAAAGCTGGCAAAAAAAAACGATTAAAATGGTGTATTTGAACATCAAAATCGGTCAATATTTAGCAAATTTGTCGACAACGATAGGAAACTGCCGAAATGAGCTCAAAGCTGCGATGATCGCGAAACACGAAAATCATTGCGATAACACTATCGCAAGTGTTGTATATCGCGATAATATCGAAATATCGCCCATCCCTAGATTTTGGTAACAGTTAACTTCGTGAACAAACATTTTTGGAATGCCTTGTTGAATGTGCTGTGTTCTGGAGGCATCAAACGGTCTCCTATAGTTCGTGAGTTGTGCTGGATAATAGATTGTTTAGTTTTGGAAGGTATTGAAAGTCTGCCAAACAAATATAAGTAGCCTACACTGAAAATTGCAGAATTAACACACAAACCCCTCTCTCCCTCCTAGTTCTTTATACTATTTTGTGTCTTTTAATGGAGGGGCGCACACAGATTTTTAAAAATGGGAGAAAATCAAAGAAGTAAAACCCCACACAATACTTCCCTGAAGACTAGTTCAAAGTAGTTACAAGTTTCAGTGCAGTCGTAGGATCAGTACAAAGATGTCCGTTAAAAAACAAATGGAAAGGGCAAATAATCATGTAGTCATTCACTGAGCTTTGTATTAATTTTATGTATGTTACCACTTCATGCGCACGGACCGAGACCGGCCATTAGGCCAGGGTTTCAGTGGCACATGGGCCCTCTCGTAGATTCATGGGGGAGGGGGACTTTAGTTTACATTGTTACAAGTGACATATTTTTTGTTGTTGTTTGGTTTTTTTTTTTTACAGAAATTTTCTAGTTGGTATTAAAATTTGGTCCCATCCCTCATAGCTGTGTTCAAATGACTAGACTAAGCACAATTATAACTACAAAAAAAAAGCATGCACAATTGTAATTTGCAATCCCCCTCCCCCCCTCCCCCTACCTCCACTTTCCGGTTTGAGGGGCATTGTCTTGGCACTTCGGCCTGGGCTGCCATCCAGGCCTAAGCTGCATGACTGCAAGCAACCAACACGTACACCGAATGAAGCCCTGGCGTGGCTTGCGACCTTGTCAGCTTTAGTGTGCCTGGTATAAAAATGGTGACGGATATTTCAGGAGTTAATTCCTATGGTTTGGAATGTGGTTTTACCTTCTCAGCTTTTATTTCCCACTTACAGCAGTTTTTGTTGTTGTACAGTGAAACCTCTTTATAAAATGTTATATCAGGTATATTGTTATAAATAAACAATCACTTTTGCATGCATTGTTGCTTAAAGAGCATTGTTATAACATGTTTATTGTTGTAAGATAATAACTAGGTCTCTTTTGTAGTTGGCCCAGGAGACCTTCGGCCAGCCTACTCTAGACTTTCGTCTAGGGTCTGGCAGGGTCGGTGGGCGGCTGGACCCACTGGCCGTGCTCTGTTTGGGATTCACCCCTCTGTTTCACGGCCTGAGGCCCTTGATAGTTTAACGCGGGTCTTCTTTCGAGACTTCGTACTGGCCATGTCCAGCTTCGGGCGCACCTTTTTCGCCTGGGTTGGGCACGGACTCCTCAGTGTAGATGTGGCCTATCAGATGAAACGGTGGCTCATTTTCTATTTGATTGTCCGCTTTGGCAAGCGCAGCGACGTTTTGTCTTTCATGACGGGGACGACCCTATGGCAATGGTCCTGGGGGTCCCACCTCATGCGCAGAATGGAAGGGTGGGGTATTTTAGAACATTGGGATTCTGCAAGGCAACAGGTCGTTTTGGGTAGTTGGCGGCGGTTTTCTGTTGACTCACCTGTTGTTCCCCCCTCTCCTGGCATTCCATAGTGGTCAGGGCTAGCACAGGAGTATTGCGTTGTGTAGCTGTGTACGGCTACTTGTGGACAGTGGGGTTAGGATGGAGTCGGTTTTGTGTCGGTCCTCTGGTGTGGAATCCTGCTATAACTGTTGGGCTGTTGGACTGTGTGCACAGTGGAGATCGTTTTTGGAGCGATGTGGTTTACAAGGATTTCTAGCACGGTACAGCTGCACAGTATGGAAGGCCCTGTGTGATATGTTCAAAGCTGTCATGAATGTATAGCGTAAGTTAGGTTAAGGCAGTAGGGTGAGTGTATGGCTTCAAGGGCCTTAGAACTCAAATAAAGTTAACCTAACCTAACCTAGGTTTAACTGTAACTGGGATTAAAAAACTTGTTACTTGGCTATCCACATACTACCACCAATGGAAAAAATTCCACCAGGCCACCAAGAACCACCAAAACGTATATGAAAAATGTTCCATGGTGTCCAAGTAACCAACCTAAAGCATCCCGAAAACCAACCTGAAGCGTCCCAGTAACCTACCTAAAGTGTCCCAGCTTCATACATGTTAATGTCTCATTTTCTTCCTTGACCGTCCCTCTGGCCCCTCAACCGTCTCAGTAACCACATTACCTGGTTACGGAAGATTTTCTATATACGGACCAAAAGTTCCCTCTTAAATTTTCGGGGAAGAGGGAACTTTTGGTGGTTCTTGTTGAACTGGGGGGAATTTTTCCTATTGGTGGCAGTGTGTTATTATTTTTCTTGTGTTGACAACAAGCCAGGGCTCAAAATGTCCAGAAAAAAGTGTGTAGCATAATAGCGATGCAAAATAAAAATTTGCGTAGCAATCGCAAAATAATGGTTAGCAGTTTTCAGGAAGCGTAATTATTTTTTTGGCAGGCAAAAGGCCATTTTCGTTTTAATTGATGGTTCAGCTAGTACAAGAGAAGGTGATTGTGTGACGTGTAAATTCGATAATTTTTTTTAATCCCTAAATATTGTGATGCTGTATGTTACAATTGTGTATCGTTCAATTTCATTATTTGCTGTGATATAAAAATAACGTACCTTCTGTAGGGATTGAAATTAAGAATTTTACGGAACACAATGAATGTTCTATTGTAAATGGGCTAGGTCTACTGCAAAAGATTTTTTTACGTAGTTCTAAAGTTCTTTCACCATGATATTGCGTCGCTAAACTGCTACGCAAATTTCAATTTTGTATCGCTAATGTCAAAAATTGTGGTGCAAACTGCGATGCGATACCGCTCATTTCGAGCCCTGCAAGCCAAGCTGTAAACGGGGTTGCTGATCGATTATAGATTGTTTATTTTTAGAAGGTATTTTTTGCGGTGGCGGTCGATTATTCCACATACCCGTTTGATTTTTTTTTTATTAACATTTATATTCTGTTTGATTCTGTCCATTCCCTTCTACAGCAGAACTAGATCATGTGACCATCCCCTCAGACTCAGAGCTCCCTCTCAGCCTACTTCTTGAATGGATAAAAATTAGGAAATAAGAGAAATGTTTTGTTAAAAACTGAGTTTTATACGAAAATTTATAGGTGGTTTATAAGAATGATTAGCCTGGATGCACTGGGTAATTATTGCTGCCCTGAAGATTTTTTGTTGTCCTACAGTACAATAAGAAAGCTCTGTGCTGTACAGTTTAACACTTAAATGTTGTTCGTGCCTAGACCTAGACCGAAAATCAAGCCTAGCGTGCTGCAATTATCGAATCCTTTTAAGAATGTACTTTTTTTACTAAACGAAAACGCGTAACTAGGTTCTGAGCTTACTGTGGGGCTCTTCCAGTAACGAACGGTCAACAGTTAGCCAAAAACAATGTTGCGAATTAAAACCCGTTTTCTTCTCTGGTTTTACAACCTTCAGAATACGGGCAGTAAGCAATGAGTATGCATCTACTGAAAGTTGTTTGGTTTAAAATATGTTTAGAAATTCTTAAATAAAGTAAGCTGAGATTGGGGTTCATGTACAGCTACCATAAAAAGTGTGGTAGCGTCTAGGACTCATTCCACCATTGTACACTGGGAGCCCTATACTAAAAAAAATTCTAGTATCCTAGTGACAGCAAGACATCACACTTTTTTTTATTTCTTTTCCAGACAGAATTTCATCCCAACTTTAGTGTTACCCTCATTTATTCCCAAACACATTCCCAAAGCACAAAAGCCTACTCAAATTTAAACTGAAGTACATGCAACTTCTTTGTTTTGCATGCAAATTCTATTGAACAAACCTTGTTCCCAATTACTAGTTCAAATGACCTAGGTAGGTTCCTTAGCAAGCTCAAAACCAGATTTTAAGAGCAGGCTATCTGTAGTTCCCCGAAAATAACGCTATTGGCTGAAAGTTGGTGTAGGTTGAAAGAACCAGAATTCGGATTATGAATCACATTTTTTTTTATGCCTAGGCTGTGGTACCTTGAAAAACATAATAGGCCTAATGGCCTACACAAAGTGTATACCACCACCAAATTGGGCCTAACATTAAAAAAAAAACGGTGTGCTTTACAGAGAAACAACTTTTTTTGTTGTTGTTGTTAGGTCTTGATATTGTTGGGTACTGTTAACTAATTCCATGCACAGTGTCAGCAACTATAGTCACTTCAAATATGCCAGTGTTGTTCATTAGATGCTTCGACAGTGTCCATTCGTCGTCTGGAAACACAATAAAGTTGAAAGCTCCATAACCATCTCCATCGCAGAATAGTAATGGCTGTGATTTGCGCACGATGGGCTTCACGTTTTCTTCGTGGCTAACCAACTTAATCTCTATAGTGGCTCGGCAGGACCAACTAAGGCTTTTTGAGTCGCGATTGCACTCGATGATAACCCCAATAGCCGTCCTTTTGGTGAAGAAGCTGCCGCCGTAATCACAATCAGGGACTACCGCTATATTCCACGGTAAGTTCTGTATCATTGTTACTGGGCTGCGTACATGATTTTCTAACTGGCTCAGCCTAGGAACTACCAGTCGAATTGTAGCGCTCGATCTGCTGCCGTCATTTAAGACGAAGACCGCAACGGCCAGTTCGTTCATTTTATTAGCGATTTCCGTTGACGATGACATAAGGGTCTTGTCTTGCAACAGAGTCTTTAAAGAGTCGTGTAACAAGTGGTTGGGTTCAATGCATGCGAATAGTTCGCCAGTAAATTTCTCTCGACAAGACAAATCATGCTTTAACCAGTCCAAAACCCCAAGCAACATTTCGTCCAAACAAACTCTCTTGCCTGCAGTAAACACCAAGAATTTTTTCAACTTTCTATAGCTCAATTCCAAGAATGGCTTCCAGGTTCTAAGTTTTTTGAATTCGGACAAAACAAATTCCAAGACATCATCTTTAAGCGGCTGGTGATCATAGATAATCGAAATCTCCCAAACTTCCACATAATTCTCTTTGGATATCATACTAGACAAAGCCTCAAAACAATATTTGGTCAAGTCTGTTAACTGCATCATATGTGCTGCTGCAAGAACATCGGCAACACGTTGTTCGGTGTTGATCAACTCGACATCTCCTAAATAAATATAGTCCAAAACTGCCTCTAACGTGTCAGGCTCCATCGAGTCCAATACTATTTTCCCCGACTTTGCCTCTTTCATTTTACTCCCAAACATCTTCAAGAAATAAGGACTACTCGCTTCCAAAATCAATTTGTGGGCAGGGAACACCTTTTTGTTACAAATGAAAGTCACATCAGCACGATTGCTTGTTCTCATTGCAGCCAAAGATCCACTCAACTTTTTCCACCGTTCTTCTTTGACTTCACTTGCCTTTTGAACGTTAAATCTTTCCATTATATAGCAAATAAAAACCAGAGCACTCCGAAATTCACAACCTGCGACCCGTCAACGAAATTCAGAAGTTCCCGCCATCGGCGGGGATGGGAACTGGGCTACATGGCCATCGCTCCCAGTGACTTGCCTCTACAACATACAGTACCTTTCTAAACGACCGAACAGAGTGAACAGAACGCACCACTGTTAGAGACAGTTTGGCTCCAGACTTGACGTCGCGCGTGCGCAATGGTGTTGCGTCAGCCATTTAGTACCTTCCGAAACTGCAATCGCAGCTCAGCAAAATCAACCAGCTCAACAGAGCACTCGTTACGTCATACCTTTAACGTGACATGACATGGCTAATTGATTGAACTAGGCTAGGCTAATGGATGTGACCAGGCGCGAGCAATGCCAAATTGCAAACCATCTCGGTGAGGTGGTTGTGGGTGATTGCTAGTGGTGGAGCTTTTGAGCATGCGCGACTGCTGGAAACAGACTAATCGCTGACGATGGTTGACGTAAGCAAGCCAAATCAACACGGCTATAATAGGAAATGAGCTGAACTGTCACCAACAGTGGTACGATTGGTTCGCTCTGTTCGGTGCTTTAAGAAGGTACTGAAGGACCGCATTAGTAAACGTGATCAGATCACAGAAAGAGAAGAGATAGCGTGGGAAATGTGGCAACAACACTTTTAACTTCCTAAAGAAATAGAGAAGACAGCCTAACACCGATTGAACGACCTGTAAAAGCAAATTATGAGGCGAGCCACCAAACAGCGTCTTGTACTCTGACGGCAGTTTAGCCAAATAGGGCCCACCTCTGCTACACTCACAGTACCTTCCTAAACGACCGAACAGAGCGAACAGAATGCACCACTGTTGGTGACAGTTTAGCTCATTCCCTGCTAATATCCGTGTTGATGCGGCTTGGTTGACGTCAACATCGTTAGCGATGAATCTGTTTCCGGCAAAACTGTTACGTCGCACATACTCAAACCTCCACCCCAGCAAACCACCTCCCTGATATGGTTCGCAATTTGGCATTGCTCTCACAGGAGCTAGGCACACGGATCGCGTACATGCCGGAACACTCACGCCACCCCGCCAGCACAGCTTTCCTTTTCGCTCGCGGGGTGGCGTGAGTATTCCGGCATGTACGCGATTCGTGTGCCTTGCCCCTGTGATTGCTCTAGCCTGGTCACATCTATCAGCCAATCCTGGTCAAATTCATTAGCTAGGTCTGGTTGCGGTGAAGGTATGACGTATCCTAGTAAGTGAAGAATGTAGTTTCCTAGTAGTATCTTATTAAGTGAAGAATGCATAATGGCATTTCTTTTAACGAAACAAACAAGACCTCCTTAATTTTTGAGTGAAAAGTTGGTCGTCCTCGTGCACCTAGGAACAATGATGATGATGCTAAGCTGCTGATGAAGTGCTGGCCAAAGCCGCAATGCCCACCCGTCCACTGCAAAACAACCACAACCCACTTCACCTATTCCTTACCCCTCCTATTCCACCATCCTAAGAGCACCCTCTTTCCCCATCCCACTCTTCTCCCCTCATCTCTCCACCCAAGGAGTCATCTTACAGCCTCCTCCCCCTCCCTCCCACCACCCATTCATCTCGACCTCTAAGGTCCTCCAAACCCCAGCACTCAATCAACACATGCTCCAACGTCTCTTCCATCTCCCCGCATACCCCACAGTTCGTAAGCTATAAAGGTTAACAATCGGTACCTTCCTAAACGACCAAGTGGAGTGAACCAAACGCATCACTGTTGGTGACAGTTTGGCTCATTCCCTGCTAATATCCGTGTTGATGAGGCTTGATTGACGTCAACATCGTCAGCGATTAATCTGTTACTGTCAAAATTGTTAGGTCGCGCATGCTCAAATCTCCACCCCAGGAAACCAACTCCCTGAGATGGTTCGCAATTTGGCATTGCTCTCGCCTGGTCACGTCTATTAGCGAATCCTGGTCAAATCCATTAGCCAGGTCTGGTCACGGTGAAGGTAATGACGTATTGAATACTCTGCTGAGCTTGTGGAGTTGTGTTGTAGTTTAGGAAGGTACTGAACGGCTAACGCAACATCACTGCGCACACGCGACGTCAAGTTTGGAGCCAAACTGTCTCTAACAGTGGTGCGTTCTGTTCGCTCTGTTCCGTGCTTTAGGAAGATACTGAATAGCACTGCCGCTAGATGGCGCCATGGTATTTTAGTTCGCACTTCAATGGGTGATAGTGCCACTTTAATTCAAAATAACACCTTATTTTCAATACCTTCCTAAAGCTCTGAACAGAGCGAACCACTGATTCGGTACCTTCCTAAACGACCAAACAGAGCGTACCAAACCCACCACTGTTGGTGACAGTTTGGCTCATTCCCTGCTAATATCCGTGTTCATGCGGCTTGATTGACGTCAACATCGTCAGCGATGAATCTGTTTCGTCAAAACTGTTACGTTGCGCATGCTCAAACCTCCACCCCAGCAAACCACCTCCCTGAGATGGTTCGCAATTTGGCATTGCTCTTGCCTGGTCACATCTATTAGCCAATCCTTGTCAAATCCATTAGCCAGGTCAGGTCGCGGTGAATGCATGACGTACCGAATACTAGGCTGAGCTTGTTGAGCTGTATTGTACTTTAGGAAGGTATTGAACGGCTGACGCAATATCACTGCGCATGCGCGACATTAAGTTTGGAGCCAAACTGTCTGTAACAGTGGTGCGTTCTGTTCGCTGCTTTAGGAAGGTACTGTTAGAGCCAGTTTGGCTCCGAACTTAACGTCGCGCGTGCGCAGTGATGTTGCGTCAGCCATTCAGTACCTTCCTAAACTACAACACAGCTCAACAAGATAGTACTACACAGCGCTCGATATTGTCAGATTTCGTCTGCTTAACAGCTTTTGACACCAGGGTACCCACAAAGCTACTAGTTTTTGTAAGTGCAGGGGGCGACGATGGAAACACAGAGGCTTGTCACAAAATACGATTAGGCCGGCAGGACGGTTGTTGTGGGGTTTTTTTTCGTCCTGCCGGCCTACTCATATTTTGTGCCGTGCCCCTGTGGATGGCAGGGGCTCGTATCCGAAGGGAGCACGGTATCCAGTCTGTTTGAACTGGAGAACCGAGGTTGCTTCGATGGTGTGTTGAAGCAATTTATTGCAGGTGTAACCACACGGAAAAGAAAAGTGTTCCAAGTGGCTGACTTTGATGAGAGGTTGAACCATTCCTTGGCTCTTCGGTCTTCGGTCTTCGCCATTGAGGGTATTGAAAGTGAAAATCGGATCACCTTTGATACGCCGATAACTGAGTGTTGGGAGGAGCTTCAGGGCAACTGACCTACGCGAAAATGCTCTGTTGCCTCACAAAAAGCAGCCACAGCACGCAACAACAACAACATAAATTCTTAAAACCAGAATCAGAATCAGAATCAGAAATGGCTTTTATTGCATAGTATATATACATGAAACAAGATCTTGTGATAAGACCGAGGTCTTTTTTACGCCAAAGGATAAACGTCAAATAAATCAATCAAATTGAAGCAAGACACATAGTAAAGACTTAACCATATGACAAAAACAAAACACGAAAAAAACAAAACATGACGAGGATGAATGGGAACATGACAAGGAAAGCAAGGAAACATGACAGGACAAGGTGGGGACGAACAGAACGAAGAGCACCGACAGAAACAGAAAAAGAAAAAGAAAAAAAAAAAAAAAAAAACTATGAAAAAGAAAAAGAAAGAAAATTTATAATTTAGAAAATTTTGATGACTCTCTACGAAATTACAGTGGATGCATTTTTCAAGGTGTATGTAAAAAGTTCTTTCCGGAAAGAGTGAAGAGTGGTGGCGGATTTAATATTTGTAGAAATTTGATTCCAGATTGGAGTAATTCTGCCTTTCAATGATCGTTTACTTAGCTCGGTGCGATGGAATTCATAATGAAGTTGACCATGTTGTCTAGTGGAGTGAGAATGGACAGAGGAGTTGCGGACAGCCAAACGATGACCAATGTTATTGCTTTCCTGCTTAAAAGCATAAAGACACGTTCTGAATGAAATTAAATCCGGTAAAGGTAGAATTTGTAGTTGTTTGAACAAAGGCAGAGAATGCTCCCTGGATGAACGGTGACAAATAGAACGTACAACCTTCTTCTGGAGTTTAATGAGACGCCCTTGATTGGTTTTGCTAGT
>JAHWFP010252167.1:4185-27330 GCA_023313725.1 Lithobius niger | reverse complement strand
GCAATAAGAGAACCGATTTCAACCAGAAAACGAGTAAACGGAAATTATTACTGGCCGGCCAACTTTTGGTTACGGTTTCTGATGTTATATGTTTAGCTGCAGCAAACTAGGCATGCAATTTGGAGGAAAATTACCATCATTTTTATCATTTTGCAGATTAAAACACGTAAAAATCTACAAATTAGGGTAAATCAAGGTCGCTGTTCACGGAAATGATGGTAATTTTTCTCCAAATGCGGCCAAACATATAACATCAGAAATCGCAACCAAAATCTTATCAGGCCAGAGATAATTTCCATTTACTGATGTTGTAGTCTAAATCTGGTTTTCTTGTTGCGCTCTCATCTCGCAGTATGGTGGTGGCATCACTTCGTTATAAAATAACACCAAAAAATACCGCACAACTTCACATATCGACAAACGCAGCTAAATTCAAGTTCAAAAGTTGTTGGAGCAAACGACAAGGTAAGAAGTAGTCCAATAACAACAGAAGCCTCATGAAGACACTTGAGAGGTGTTGAAAATTAGCTGGAAAGTGTTCGTGTCCGATAGGTGATCTTGTGCGGTATTTTTCGGTGTTATTTTTGTAACGAAGTGACGAGTTGTCATCGATTTCACAGTTAGGCTATGTTCTACAGCGATGTATTTCGAACCACCATGGCTGTGAGTAGCGTTTTAACATGTTTTAGTACTGTAATTCTTTTTAAAAATAAAACAGTAGAACATAGATTATCTGAACCCCGATTATCCAAATACTGATCAATTATCCGAACTCCCATTCCTACAAAATATTCAGAAATTAGTCATTTTTAATTCGACGTGTCACACGTCGAATTAATGTGGTTGTGGCCAAAAAACGGGGATGCGGGATTTACGTCAGCAAAATCTCCTGAAAAACCTGGCACTTTGTTCAATTCTGATCCGGCGAAATTCAAGTATGTTGGTGGGTCACTTGCAGTGCGCAAGTACAAAAGGTATTACACTGACCAGAATATACATACGCTGTTTGAAGTATGATAACCTCTAAACAGGTCCTTAAGCGAAAAACCGTCACCCGATAGTATACGATCTGTGAATGACGTCAGCGAAATGTCATCGTAAAGGTGTGCATTCATACGAAAAATTGGCGAAAATATTGGTGTGTAACTGCGCAATTCGGCAAGTCAGCTCTTCAAATTGCGGTCGGTTAGAGACTAACATGGACATCGAGATGGCTCGTCTCTTATCGCGAAGTACAATATAAAGTGAATCGTCACTTACCTTTAGCGGTAATCTGGATGGTACACGGAATTTTTACGGTGGAATCTGGACGGTTCATTGAATGTGAGGCGCGCATAGCCTCGCTGCTTTCCGGGTGCGATTTATTACAGTATTTTATTACGCTTATTTGTGGTATTGTTTCTTATTGAAAGAGTGAACAAAGCGAATGACGTCCTATTTTTACAGTGGCGAACTGGCCAGGGAGGGAAGGGCGAAATATTCCTCCTAGCCTTGAATTCTCCGATTTTTTTAAAAATCCGTAACAGGAAGACTCGCGCAAGTTTTATTGGTTCGATAATAGTTTTACCAACAGATTTAAAATTACAAATAATAATAAAGATAATTAAAAAATGCTAGTAAAGCAAGTACTTTGTATTGAGTAACCTAACAAAAATTGGCCACATGCAATTGGAGTGTTATATTCAATGTCGAATTTGTCACAATTTTCGTATGAATATTTTAACTTTTGTTTTACACCTAAAAGGTGTAAATAAATTTAAAGTAGTCAACCTCGCGTAACCTCAGCGCAATATGATTTCTCCTACCCCACCCCCCCCCTCCCTACCCCAATTACCTGCTGAATTTACTGAAAATATGATGTTCGAAGATTTAAAAAATGTATAAGTCCGATGAACAAGAAGAAAGGGAATGGGAAACTGTAAAACAACGAAGCTTTCAGTTTTTTTTTTTTGTACGAAAACCAATATCGGCGTCCGATGAAAACTTATCTGGTCAGTGATTGCATCGTCGCACACAAGATTCTGGCTCATTTGCCGTATCGTAGTACAGCAAAAGTTACGAGACATTGTTTTTTAATATAATGTGCATTATAGGAGATATTCTTCAGTACACCACGCATTCAGATTTTTTTAGTAGTGTCCTGTTGGTATGTCTGCCGTTACAACTGCATACATCAATTACACATTTTTCTTTATTCTGCCATACAACACGTCGAATTACTAATGCAGTGTAGTGCATCTTGTTTAGAGATGGAATAAGCATTTGACTTTGCTTTGTCATGTTCCTGGCGTCATTTCATGCAAACTTTTCTTTCTAGTACCGGTAGTCATATAAAATCAACCGTAGTTCACAATCACTAAAACTGGGTAAAGAAAAAGTTTTTAGTCTTTTATTTTGCACGTAAATTGCGTTATCCGAATTATCAATTACCGTAAATCGTGTATTAAAAGCCCAGTTGAAGCTAAAGCCCACCCCTTAAAATGCTGTAAAGTAAAAATCATGAAATATGGCGTTAAAGCCCACCCCTCCAATTGTCGTTTTTCTACAAATGGTTACCTAAAAGTTACACGATGTGAATAAAGATAGTACTGTTTGCTATGTTTACTGGCCCCGTCTCCCTCCCTGTAGTAATAGTGGACTCTTCCTTTAGTTCCTAGCACCTGCACAAGGCATCTCTCATTGAAGCATCCTCCCTCCTTCACAGCAATTAAAAGGATGTAAAAATTGGTCTTTCAGAGATCGTTCAAAAGCTTCGAATTTTCTGTAATAGATGTCCAAGAAAGGTTAGAAAACTGATAATGCTTGATTTAAAGCCCACCCCCTATTTCTGCCAAATTAACTGCATAAGCCCATGGGCGTTTAATCCACGATTTACGGTATCTGAACACTAGGGGTGTGCGAGCTTGATTATTTGACTTCGAGTTGATTCGAGTCAAGTACCTGGCTAATGATTCGAGTCTCGAGTCGAGTTCGAATTTTTCCAAAACTTTTAATTCAAACTCAATGTTAACTGCCAAGTTACAATATAAAATGGTAGGGTACTCTTCAGTCAAATTCAATGTTAACTGTCAGGTTACAATTTAAAATTGTACCAGTCCTTGCTATGGAACATGCGGTGAAATATTCGGTCAACCCTCACAAAGTTTCGATCATAGGCTAAAAGTATAAATTTAAAACTAATTAACTCTTTAATAGGGATGGGTCGGTAACCGAAACCGAAACCGATTTTTCGGTTTTTACTGAAAACCGACACCGAAACCGATTCGGATTTTGTGTCGGTTTTTCGTACGGTGTTCGAAACCCAAAAAAATGATTTGTTGGTTTACATTTTTTTAAATAATTATCATTTTCTACGTATAAATGAGCAAAGCTCCTAGCTATTAAAACGAAAATAGTGAGGAAAATGGTGCCACAGCCATACCCACTGTCTATGACGCTGCTGAAAGTGAAAGCAGGAGTAAGTTGAAGCTAGTAATACAACTGTTGCAAGAAAAAAAATTAGGAAAATCTGGGTTGGGGTGGATGGTGACAAAAACCGATACCGAAACCGAGGTTTTTTGGGCGCGAAAACCGAAACCGGAACCGAAATTTTAAGAAACCGACCCATCCCTACTCTTTAACACGTAAGAATGTAAGATGATTTTTTTAAAATTAATTAGTTTTATTGATTTCTGCAACGCTTCATGTGACAAACTCGAAATACTTGAAACATTCGAGCTTTTGTAAGAAGGGTCGAGTTGAGCTTGAGCCCAAATCGGAGCTCGAGTTTTGCACACCTCTACCGAATGAATACCTTTCGGTCCCAATTATTTTGGATAATGGATGTTCTAATGTAAGCTTTTGCACTGGTTTTCGTTATGATTTTCTGAACCATAAGGACGAAAGGGATCGATAGGTATGTAAATCTAGGATTATTAGCATTCTCAGCATTCGATGTATTAGTGGCATGAAAGGTGATTTCGCACCTACTAGCACCCTCATCAAAACTTCTGCATCATGTGGCAGAAAAAATGGCAGCAACCAAGCGATAGGCTGCTCGTCAGGGTCTCCTTGATGGGATTTTGTAACGGCCACGTACTAGTTCCGACGATCAGTTTGCCAAGGATTAATTGAAAAGAAAACATAAACGATTGCCGCTGCACAATGAATTTAAACCCTAAATGAATATTTTGTCTTTCGAGCTCATATACCTGCCGAGCGTAAGCCAAGAAGGAGAGCTGTGCTGGCTTCCCAGCAAGATCAAGCTCAAACGGCCGCAATTGAGAGGTCTTCTAGTGAGGTTTTTCAGTATCAACACCAATGGTCGTGCATTTGCCGTTGTCTTGAATCTCGCGCTGCAATCGCACCGAAAGCTTTCTCGCGTGAGTTGCACAGCCGAGGAAGCAAACCATCTGTTCGAAAGTCGCAGCCTCCCAAACAACTAATAATCCTAGGGTAAATGAAGTTGCTAGCGCAAAAAGTAGTTCTTCCTAATTTATTATGTATGTTTTCCTTAAAGGGATATACCTCCCAGCACCATATTTCCCGATCCACCACATCAAGTTCGGCCCCAAAGGTCTATTTACTTACCGTTCGTCTTTCCCTTGCTAAAAAACCGTTTTAAAATGTGGCGTCTAGGAGATTTTCTGTTGAATGTTGTTAACTATATTTAAGAACGACCTGTAACTATATGATGCATTGCGCGCGTACAATAATCATGACGTTTCATCTCTGTGTGTACATCGACTAATTTTCTAATAATTCCCATGAGATCTAAAATCTAATAGACTAATGCGGTAAAATTTAAGTTAATTATTCCAATAGATCGGCGAAGCAAAATTATAAGAGACTACACTAGAAAATTACAAGTAGTGATTTTAAAACACGTGAATCATTCCGGTTTGTGACGACACAATCATTGACTTGATTCTGTCTCGTGTACTATTCCCAAAGCCAACCGAGACAGCAGCTATGCGACGAACGCAGCTACCACCCTAGCCGACGTTGGCGCTGTAATTGCTCGGATGACGATCTGCACGTAGCTGTAATTTGGTACGCGGAATGTTACAAAGCAGGCCGGGTGTCCCTTCAATTTCCAGTTCATTCATGATTAGTAGTGTGATTTGTTTAGAATTTTTGTTGTGAATTTGCAATACGCAACTGCAGGCTCTACACAATCATTATTGTTGTTTTGCGAAGCAGTTTTTATTTTGCGTCGCAAGGCTGTGACGCAAAAAAATCATGCTGGAAGTCTCCTTAATCGTTGTATTCCTTGCGTGAACAGCGTTTGACGCAGCTATTTTATCGATAAGTGGCAACAACAGCAACTTGGCCTATGAGCTTACATGGTTTGCACTTTGTTTAAATGCGAAAAAGCAGCCAACAACGTTAGTCGTTTTAATAACTGCACATAGCTTAGCTTTCTAACCAACAATTACTTTCCCTCCCAGCAGCTGTAAGTGGGAATGGTCTGCCAGGTTAGCTTTTGGGGGGGGGGGGGGGGTGATTGAATAAGCTCTTGTCTTGAAGTTGTAGGAATGTTAATTTTATTGCCGTAAAATATTAGAGTGGGTATCTATTAAAAGTAAAATAAATAATATAAAATAAAATAAAAAATACTCCAACATGCAACGGGAGCTTTGAAAGGTTCTGTCTGTTGACAAAAAGTTCCAGTACCACCACACAGTAAAAATACGTGTTAGGCAGGCCAAATTTTTTTTTAAGTAAAAAAAAACCTGTTAATCAAAATTTTGAATCTGCTATGTAAGTTTCATTTTGCGTCGTAGCCTTGCTAATCTTTTTTTGAGGGCAAGTCAAGCCCTGTGCAACAGTATGCAACAGCAGTTACCATCCTGTGCTTCTTTTTCTAGATGCGTTTTAGCAAAACGAGTATGATGTGCAGTCATCGTCGACATGCTTCTAGGTAAATGCGATTGACAAATAGTGCAACGCATACTATTGACGTGATGTTACACCATAGGCTATACTCGTGGTTATCTAAATCTCTCGACAGAAAAGAAATGCACATATTGTTAGCTCGTATAGCACATAATGGTTGAGTAGGTCAGACTGCGACAATATTGCCAAGTCAACGAGTGGAGGTGTCAACGATACAATTTTTATCCCGATAAAAGTTTATAAAATGATCGCGATAATCGATAATGAAAGAAACTGCAATGAATTACTTTGAACGGGAAAACATGATGAAAAGCTTGCGCTATATGCTTAACACGGAATTTGGCAATTTTTTGATGAACAGATGCTTGAAAAGTCATCCACGTCCGGCCTTATTCAAAATGTTATTTCTTGGATCACCTACATTGTTATCGCAACTGCTGTCAGATTTAAATTTGAAATCACCAGTTTCAGCCTACGGTATTTGGAAGGCGGTCCTGTTTTCCAACGGTGTGACAACTGCATGGTGGGCTTGTGCACCAGGTGTGTGATACACGACAGCAAAGGGGGCTTAAGATTCCTGAGGGGGATGTCACATTTTTCAAAGTGCTTGCATAGAGAGCGATTCCAGAACTCGAAGATGAGGGTCCCAACTAGGGTGGTGGTCTAGTCAGCATATAGATTCAGAAAATACAAAGGAAATACAAATCAAAGTGTGTAGAATTTGAAATGGTTAAAAATGGGTGATTGAACCCTT
This sequence comes from Lithobius niger, assembly GCA_023313725.1. Lineage (NCBI taxonomy): Eukaryota > Metazoa > Arthropoda > Chilopoda > Lithobiomorpha > Lithobiidae > Lithobius > Lithobius niger. The sequence goes on along the minus strand of JAHWFP010252167.1, from coordinate 20,699 downwards.
GACTTCCCAAATAATATAGAGGCATAGTTCGTCACAAATGTAGTGTGTGTAGGCTACTCCAAATATAAAATGCACAAAATCTTTATTTCACATTCAAAGTAGGATGAAGAAAGTTATAAAAAAATGTAATGCAGTAGGCTATTAATCAACAGTCGGGAGTAACATTATGCAAGGTCTCCAATAGGGTACATGGTGTTACCATCAGTGTGTTGCAATAAATCCAAGAACATTTTCCAGAACACAAACTAGTTATACTATAAAATTTTCGTAATAAAATGCAGTAGTGAAATTTATTAAATTAGAGTTTAAAGCCTACCCTATTCAGTATTCAGATTACAGTTTCTCGCCTGTCAACATTTTAGTGTAGGTTACAGTTTGCCAAAAGTGATTTTCATTTTCGTCTTGAATTCCTGCTTGGATGAGTTATAGAATCTGGTCGCAGAATACAATCAACATGCAAATAATGCTGCAATGAAAAATATGTGTGTGGCTGCAAAATTCAAAATATCCAATGCAAAAAGTGTCAAGCTGCTGAGTGTGCCACAAAACATCATTCCATGTTGAGTCTACTGGCCACTGGCCACTGTATTTACCCTTTTTCTAAATATGTCCCAAGTAACGAAGTCAGGTTTCGGTTTCATTCATGATTGTCCAGTCTTTACCACATTACAAATAAGTTCAACAGACAAATCCCTAGCTAAAGCTTAAGCATCACCACAATTTGACTTACCAACAACAGTTGCAGTGGTTTGTTCTGCGACACTCGTGCATTGGGTTGTCTGTCTTCATGATTTTTCCTCCAGTGTGAGTGACATGCATGTTATCAGAAAGTACACTCGTAGCTAATGACAGATTTGTAGTAGTGGTTTGGCATAGTCCTAAAATAGTTTGACACTCGTTAAGTGGTTTCTTCTTCGGCGAGTGGGTTTCCTCGTTTTCTTTTCCTGTATCATCGCTTTCCTTTTGTAGGCCTAGTGGTTGGGTAAGTTGTTGACAATTGCTTTCCCAAGATCATCATGGTGGTGTATAGGTGTGAGTACCACGTAGCTCGGCTTTGGTTTCGACCGACAACTGTCGTACGATCACGGATGTCACTTTAAGACTAAGGTATTTTTTTTTATAGCTTAAGACTTAAAAGCGACCACTCCATGCGAGTCCGCTGAATGCTCATGAGGGTTTCACTCGCATCAATTTCGAATGCAATGCATCCTCCCTGTAACAGTTTCGACAAAATGTTTTTGATTGTAAAGTAGAGCATGCGTGCGAGTATGCTTGTGTGTTTGCCATGTATTGTTTTGAATTGGGTTTCCTCTGCTGGTATAGGCCTGCAGCAGACTCTAGATATAACGAGAGTTTTCGCAGTACAGTCAAAAGGCACATATAGTTCAATTTGATTTGTCAGGTTTTTACACTCTTGTGTAAGAAACTTTGTAATCACTTCACTCACAGTTGGCGTAAAGGAAGTCTAAGAACTCTGTATAAAGAACCATTTCTATGTGCCGTTTGCAAAATATCCACTACCTGTAATTTTTGCATTCAGTTCTTGAGTGCTCCGTTACCCTGGAGGATTTTAAAGTCTTCGATTCACCCAGCTCAAGGACCCATCTGCGCATGCGCCGACCCTCAATAATAAATAGTGTTATGGCGCTAGCCAGCCATCTTTATCCTCCAGCCTCCGGCCAGACCACTTCGCCGCTGTTACCCTCTTTTCCCTCGAAAGATCCCTCTGAAGTTGAAGATCCATTCTGCCCAAAGAGGTTGAAGAATCCTTCGTCGAAAGAAGATCTTTCACTCAGCTCCAGTATCACGGGAAGAAGTTTCTTTCCGACGTCTCTTTACCCTCATCTTTCGTCAAAGGAATCCTTCATCGAGAGAAGATCCTTTGTCGAAAGATCATCGCTTCAAGGGTTGAACCACATCTGGCTGACCATGTATCCTATGGCTTCTCGTAAGGCTCCGTGTCTGCCCGCCAGCTTTCCACCGGTGGATCCAAGCAGACTCTTCATTATCTTTGTTTGAATACATCTTTTGCGAAAGATCATTCTTTCAAGATGCCAACCTTCCCTCGAAGACCCTTCTTTGAAGACGCTACTCTCGGCTTGGAAGATTTCTTCGTTCATTGGACCCATTTTGAAGAAGCCTCCCCTCGATGAAAGACTCTTCACTCTCTTCGTGTTGAAGACGCCATCGTTCGTTTGAAGGATGCTTCGTTTTGAAGATGGCAGCTCTCTAATGACGCCAGAATTTGCTTGAAAGGTCCTTCCCTGTAAGAAGATCCTTCGTTCACAGCCTCCGTCCGAAGACAAGACGCTTCTTTGCCTTCAAAGAAAAACAGGACGCTTTTACGCAACCTGCGACACTCAGCCGGCTTTCACCACAAACCCGCCGGCACGCTCCTCTTCGTCGCCAACCGCCGTCTACCATCTTGCTGGATGTTGTCGCAAGTTTTTCTGGAACACCACTATTGGATCCGTCGTTTTCCGACCATCGTTTATCTTTCGTTTGAACCCCACCCGTCTTGCGATCTACGCCGACCGACCGTTCTCCATTCCCTCCCTGCTTTGGGATCACTCCATACATCCACGCACTCCACGAGTGAAGATTGATTCAGCCGTATTCTGCACTCATGCCATCCGACCGCTTCGCCTCCTCCTTACGGCAGCCGTTCAAGCTTTCTCCAGTCAAACCATCGCCTGCAACCACTACCCGGCTCCCTCGATCATCTCTGCAGCCCAACGTGACCTCGCCCGTCGCTGTCCGCCCTTGCCGTGCATCGTCACTCTTTGGCCGACTCCGACCGTTCATCAACCTGCTGCTCCAAATGCTTCCAGGCTCGACTCGGAATCTGCCAGAATGGCCACCAGTTTTCCCGCCCCACGGCATGACCTCCGTCGACTGTTCTCATGGTCTCGCATCCACTCCGTTAAACCTGCCGTCCATCGTTTCGTGCCGTCAGGCCTGCTACCCTTCACTTCCGTCCCACCAGACCGCCCATGCCTTGATTCCATGCTGTCTGCAGCCCTTCTTCTCCAACTATTCACGGCTATGCTATCCCAGTCTTGCCGCCCGCCCTCTAGTCGATCACTGTGGATCGTCACCGTCATTCCGGCCTTTTGTCACCGACCCTCTGTGACTGCAGTTCACGCTTGACCATCATGCTGCTGCTTACGCCTTCTCCAGCCGCCTTCTGTCCCTCTCCGACCGTCCTTTGCTGCTCTTCCAAGCCACCGACCTTCTTTTGCAGCCCTCTCAACCCCACTTGCCACGGCTCGTTGCACCTCGCCAAATTTTGTCGAAAGTTTTCTGGTGTCACTCGTTTGCAACGTCGTTCTGCCGCTCATCATTGGACTTCACTGACTGTCGCTAACCCTCGTCCATTGAAGCCTGCTGTCCTTCGTATTTCGTTCCAGTTTTCCGGACCAGCGCTCCTCTCAACAACCATCCCTGCTGGCCTGCACAGCAGTTCTATGCCTGCTGTACTTCAACCTGCGTCTGTAACTGCCATGCAAACTTCCGATCGACGTGCTGGCTGTCCCTCACCTAACGTCGTTGCAGCTAATTCGGACCAGCACACTTTTCACCTGCTGCGCCACGCCAAAGGTTGTTAATTGACAACATGACTGCAACTCGCAGGCTTTGGCCATGAAAGTTTTAACACTTAAAAACAACTGTCAATATGCAACAACTAAATTCGTGCCGCTAAGATTTAAAGCTTTAGGCCTATTCTTTATTTGATGCGCTTTAACTTACCCTCAACACTGCAGTTCATTTGTCGCCACTACCTACCTCTGGCACTCGTTCCCAACCTCTGGCTATTTGCTTCCAACGTAATGGCGGTAAAACAAAGAGGACGAAGTTTTTATGCTCTACAGTTTGCTTCTTGAATTCAATATGTCATCACTGTACGTCTTTGCTGCCTCATTAGGGTGGCGATCAACCTGGAAAGCCGGAAAAATTCGAGGGATTCATCTTGACTGCAAAAATCCGTTTGGCCAAGGTAATTTGTGTCACACGTGTGACGAACGTTTCTAGTTTTATTCTGATTACGACATTCTTACTTTTATCTGTCCCTGTTAGGTAAGCGCATTTTTCATGTTCATGCAAAGGAATGCGATATTGTCATAACAATTTAAAAAAAAAATGAAACCCGCAATTATGGCACCAACTCAGTCATCCTCAAACCCATTCCAACCACAATAGTTCTTTGGAAAAATTATTTCGACCAGTTTTTCATGCTAACATGGAAGGAGCTTCACCTTCACACAGTCTCTTCTTCCCAAACAGTCAAGTGTCAGCTTGCACTCCGCAGGTGTTTGAATGGCATGGTTTCAATTGACCCAGCCTACGTTCCGTCTTCTAACACTTTCAGGCGGCCTGTGCTGTGTGTGCATCATACCACTTACACAGGCCCCTCAGCTCTTGCGGACCAACGCCTTTTCAGCTTTGCATCATCCACTGCCAGCTGTCCCTCAAATCTACCCTGGCGGCTCCGCTAAACTTCGTTCATCGCTACCTTTTGTTCTTCACCCAGATTCGTGGCAGCTCTTTGGGACCTGCATCCTTCGACCAACTCAAGCCAGGATTGCTACATCACCTTAAGCCTCTGCCATCGCCACCTGCTGTCCCTCGTCAAACTACATGGCAACCCGTATTGCTGCTCGAAGCCTCACCACTGCTCCTTCGTATCCTTGGCGTTCACTAACACCTCCCGTTCATGGTTAACACTCTTGGCCTTCGACTGTGTGTGTCCTTTGTTTGGACAACCTTCACCCCACAGACTACCTTCCACTTAAGAAGCCTGCGTTGGAAAACCCTTCACCAGACCAATGACACTTATCTTGCACCACTCGTTTTCGGGACCCTCCGTTGACACGTGGCTCATTAACTACATTCCAACGGGCATCTCTACCCCCATCTGGGTGCACAAGATGAACGGGATACATCCTGCAACCATCAACGCTCAGCCAGCTGATCAACGTCATGACTCTTTTACTCTAAAGGTCAAGCTCACCTGAATCGGCAAAAATCGGCTCTCGATAACGTCCGTTAACGCCGCTTCCCTCCAAACCCACCTCGTCCTCCGAAGCGGCAAATCACACCGACTTCTCGAAACGTGTGTGTATTCTCCACCACACAATGACATTTTCTTACATCACACTGCATTTTTCGCAACGAGGGCGATCCCTTGCGTTGCTTCCCTCATTCTGCTCCAGTGAACCTACTCTCCGTTCCAGTGCTTCAATGCTTTCTCCAGTATGTTGAAGACAACAACAGCATCTGAACGTCCTCCTCAGGAAACTCTGCTCACGAAGATTGCTAACCGTGATCTTGCGACCACCAACTTGGTTCCTCTGTTAAACATCAAATCTCCGCCTCTGAGCCATCATCCCATGCGACACGCTCTTATGGCGGTTCTAAACGTAAAGTTCTTTTCATGACAACTACACAACACTGTGTCAACTTCATCAACATGACACCTCCCAAAGCTAAACCCTTCGCCAACGGCGAGCAACAACTCTTCTCGCATCAGCCAGCAAATCGATCAGATCACCTGCTTTTCCCCACAAACTTTTCAGTCCAAACCAGACCTAGTAACTTGTTGAATCCAGACAAAGATGATTCCATGCCACCATGTCATCCATCATCCCACGCCTCTTCATGATGAAACTCTCGTGACATCTTCTCACACCTCCACCTGAGAATTATCCTCAACCATCAAGACTGTCATCCAATCTCCTCTCCCTCCTAAAGGTAAGCTTCACCCCCCCCCCCCCTCCCCTCTTCGAGAGGATTTCAAACTCAACCTCAACTTTCTCGCGTCGCCCACCACCATGTATTGACAAGGTCATCTGTAATGGATATTTTAGTTTAGGCAATAGAAACCAATTTTGACCTCCCCCCAGGTAAAATTAGGCTTTTTTGCGTAATAGGTTGTGTAATACCTAATGTAGTAATCACTGCGCAGCTTGACCAAGCTTTCCTGTAGAACCCTAGCAAATTCTACTTACCTGGCTGCAGATTTACACGAAACGGGTCATTGTTTACAATTGGTGAAGGACACCACATAATGAAGCAGAAGTCGCCACTGTGAGTTGTGTTCGAAGCATGGGCTTGGGTTGGTTCGTTTTTGCACAATGTCATCGTTTCCTCAAAAATATGGGATACAGAATTTCGAGTTGGAAGATAGTAAGTAATCAATTTTGAATTAGGATGTGACAGAAATTTAATTGATTCAGTGGAATTTTCCCTATGAGGCCCCACACAATTTTGTAGTTGATCCGGCTTGTGCAAGGAGACTAAATGTTTCCAATCTTTCAGTGCTGTTTTGAATTGAGTTTGGTGCAGTTCATGCTGCATTTTGTTTGTACCTAGGGTGGGGGACGGTAGTGAGGTTTAATATACTTGGCAGCAGGAATGTGTGGACGGATTTTTTAATTTTCTGGCTACCAGGTATGATATAACAAATTCAGTAGGGCCACTTCTGAAGCATATTCGCTCGCTTCATCCATCATTTTTAAGAGGATCGACAAAGTACGTAACTTGGCCACCATTGACGAAAGTAGGCCAACAAATCCAAAAATTTCTTTGCTGCATGGCAGCATAATATGTTAAGCACGAACCGCATCAGGGTTGGATATAATCATGATTATTTTAAAATAATCGAATTAATCAGATTATTTTGATTATAATCAGATTTTAGTGACATGTAAGATTACAACAATAATTATGACATAGTTAAAGTTTGCTATATTTCTTGCTTGGCAGTTGCTAATGCCAATACCTATAGATCTCTTAAGTATTAAAAGTTTAAAACGTGATTACCCTATGTAAATTTCAATATTAACATGCACACCGCACTAGTATTACATTAATATTACTTAGTAAAGTAGGTGTTGTGGCACACGGGCATATTCCTCACAAATAAGCCGATAATTAAACATTGTCACGTCAGCTGCAGTTGCTAGTTGCCTCCTAGAAGTACGTAAGTTGAAAAGTCGTGTAGCTTTTTCCTGGATTTAAGGGGTTCAATGTTGCCAATAATGTTCCTACTTGTTTTCCTACTAGGTTGTTCCTAGTCGGTTGCATTTTTTTTGCGTGGATCAGGCCTAAAAAGTAGAAGACATACGTACTTCACTGAAGAAGATTCAACAGTAGTGTATATTATTTTGGTTGTTTAAGGTCTTTTGTGTAAAATCTGGTCCCTAATTATATTCAGGTGAATTTCAATTTTAATCAAATGATTATAATCGTGATTGTCACTTGATTATAATCGTAACAACCCTGAACCGCATATGACTTCAATTTCACTAAATGTATTCGATGCATAGAGAATGTCACTGCTGAACCTCATTATTTGGTTGTAAAATGTCAGTTCTGTTCAACTCAGAAAGTCCCCTGGATATTCTTGTGCGATCAACCTATTCATCAAATGCCTCGATATGTTTCTCAACAGAGTCAATGTGATGTTGAAATTCATGAAAGTCGATATTCAAAAATTTTTTCAAGAGCGGACTCCATTTGCGTTGTTTAGGATTGGTGCCGATTTCATTGAAATTGCGCGCGTCACCACATTTATTGTCCGATGCTATACTGTCTGTCTACATATACACATCTTTTGGGGATTTTCGCAACCCACAAATTTTCGAATTTACATTGTGAACACGGGGATGTGTAGGCTAGTTCATTTTCAAAAACAATTTCAATTTGCACATTTTAGGACAATTGCACACACAGGAAGAAAGGTTGTAGCGATGAAGATGATTTCGGTTCTCGTAAACGAAAATGTATGCAGTGGCAACCCGTCCATCACATCGGAAATTTTCATTTATTTATAATATTTATTGTTTGGGACGAAAACACAATAACGGCCAATCCTTTATAATTTGCGTTAAAAAAACATAATTTTGGGCCGGCTGAAATTTGTTTCTTTTGCCTGTGAATTTTTGCATTATGTTCTCGTAATGCTGTGTTACAGGTTGTTTGGATCTTGCCAGCTTGGTAACCCAAGCGTGCATGCACGCACTCCTCCTATTTAAAGATCTAGCCGCGAAAACTTAGCACCTTTTGTTCTCTCTCGATATGTCAAGAGGGGAGGTAGAGTGGGATGAGGTAATGTATATTTTCCTAGGCAAAAGAAACAAATTTCAGTAGGCCCTTCATGGGGGGGGGGGGGATGTTAATTTAGCATTCATTGTCCCAATAGATGTCTCTCCATGGAGGTTTCTTGGATGTAAGTAACCACCTGCTCGGTAAGCCTGCCGCGCCTGCGCGGCTCAGCCTTCCTCTATAAAAGCGAGAGCGCGACGGCTTTCACCATTAATTTTCCTCCAAGGCTCTCCATGCCACTTGTCTCCCACCTTTCGTTTGGAATTTGGATTCTCCGCCTGCCGAAGATGTCGGTCGCTCACAGTCCCATCGACGTCGCTCCTGTTTCAGCTGTTGATCACTCTCGTGCTGGCGCTTCTGCTTTTGTCCCGGAAGATACTGGCTGTCACCATTGGCTGTTGGCTAATTTGGACCTCGCTATTCCTGTCGCCTCATCGGATCTTCCCTTGCTTTTGGATGCTCCTCCTGACGGGTCCCTGCTTCAAGCCGGTCAACAGACTTCACCTCCTTTGGATTTGGACGCTATTGAAGACGAACAACACCAGAACTTTCATCTGGCCTCGGAACCTCTTAAGTACGACATCCCCACTCGACCTTTCGTCCAACTCCTCTCGCCGGTGTCATCACCCTGTCACCTGCAGTGAAGTAGAACATCTGGTAAAGACTGCCATCCAAAAGCACTCCGGTGCTATTCCGGCCCCGCCATCATCCTGCTCGTCGTTGGTTCGCCATGAACAACCTCTATTCATGAAAGCCGCAAGAGATCATCTTACCCCGAGGATCATGCCGCCAAAAAACCTCGATCCTCGGCTAAAAGCATCACGGCCCCCATCCCAGCCTCGTCAACCCTACTTTCGTCCCGCAAACGGATTCACTTCCCAGACGATGCCGCTTCTGACGACCCAACGATCCCGTTGGCTGCCCTCCTGAAGACGGCCGAAAGCACAGTTCCCGACTGCTTCCTATACAAGCCATTCACATTCCGTGTATGTATCATAAAGTTTTTTTTTGCGTTTGTCGATCCCTTACCGAAAGGACGGAAATAACTTGATTCCGTCTCGGGTACGTGGTGCCGGAGGATCTTTGTCTAGCTCAAGGGGGTTGCCTTTCCCAAGGAGAGAGCATTCATTGCGTAGTAGGCAAGTCAACAGGGTTGTTGATTGGCCCAAGAGGTTTCGGGGCTTCGCGTCCCGATCTCGGAGAGCGAATCTAAATTCAGTCTTAAGACCACAATTCATGAGTGGTCAGTCAGCAGATGACCACTCATCAATCGTGATCTTAAAACTGGCTTTGGATTCGCTCTCCGAGATCGAGACGCAAGTCATTTCCGTCCTTTCGGTAAGGGATCGACAAACGCAAAAAACTTCGATACATACACGAAATGTGAATTTCTCTGTGCTGAAGTAAAGCTGGACTTCGGCACCGCCCTATCTATTCCGAAGAAAGCTAAAGTCCCCACGCACATCTTATTCGAGAACGACAAATGCTTACGCACGAGTCTCCTGGCTGCATCACAGGCGGACTTGCTGAACACCGCAGTCAACGCCTTGTGTGAGAAGCTTTCGGCCGACTCCAGTCCCGAGGAAATCAGGAACCTTTTGTCCCTCATCTCCCAGCTTTTCCAGAAAGCCAGCTTTGCAACTTCCCTCGCCTTGAACTGTTCTCCAAAAGCCTCTTCAATAACATTCTTCTCCGGGATATCGCCCTGAACTCGACAAACAATTTGAACGACTCCACAATCAGCCGATTTATGAGTCCGAGATCCTGTTCCGAGGATTGATTCCAATTCTTGCCCCGCACTTGGACATCTCCCGAAAGCCAAAACCACAGAAGTCCAACCCGCCTTTCACATGGCCATTCCACAAAAACACAAAGCCACTTTCGTCTCAACCTCCAATGGACCACTAGACCAAGCCAAGAAGCCTTCATCTGGACCCTGGCAAGAATGACAAAAAGCAGCCGCCAAAACAGACTCAGCCCTTTCGGACGGACCAGACTACACGATCCCATGCACCATCCGCCCCAAGAGGACAACACACACATGCTCTCCCGACCGCAAAAGCCGCTACTCCTCACCAGGGGGCAGGAGCTCTTTTCGAAAGGGACAATGACGCTACAAGGCTGTCGAATCTCCCTGAAGGGGCAAGACTAAGACACTTAATTCTTACCCGCATGGCAAGAACTGACACGCAACCAAGAAATCTTTCGTTAATCCAACACGGCTTTTGGCAGACTTTTTTTTTCCAACCCCCAGCTTGCGGCCTCTTCTCTATGGAACTTCACACTGCTGGTAACCAAAGACCTTTCGTCCGAAATTCAACAACAACTTTCCAAAAAAGCCATCAGAGAGCGTCACAATCCCGGACCGGAATTTTACAGCTCAATTTTTCTACGACCCAAGAAAACCGGCGGCAATCGACTATTCTTCAGTCTAAAGCCACTCAACAAGCTGATTGCTAACGATCACTTCAAAATGGAAACTTTAGAATCAATTCGACTCTAATTCAAACAAAACGACTGGACTATTTTGATCGATCTAGAAGATGTGTACCTTCATGTCCCGTTACCTCCAGCCACCAGTCATTACTTCCGCTTTATTTTCAACCGAAAGGTATACGAATTCTGGTGCCTCCCGTTTGGGCTGAACGCTGCACCCCGAATTTTCACCCTCGTTCTGAAGCCAATCATAGCAAAATTACATCGGCAACAAATTCAAGCAAGCACACACTTGGACGACTGGGGACTGAACATCGACAGAAACTACACCATCACCCTCCTCAATCGCTTGGGCTTCGGGGTCAACCTTGCAAAATCACGCCTAACAACAGCTCAAACTTTCATCTTCTTATGCGTCTCATTCAACTTAAAATCTGCAACCGTGCTGCCCTCTCCGGACAGAATGGAAGATCTCCACATTCGGCGATTCCAACAACAACTCTCTCACTCCGAGGTCTGAACTCCCTCATCGGGAAATTAGACACCATGACAAATCGTGTTCCTTACGGACGTTGGATGGTTAGACCTTTTCACTCACATCGACTCGACAGATTGTCGGCCTTTCAAGATCACCCAGACCAACACCAACCCCTCGACACGGAATACCCTCTCGAATCCCTCCTCTGGTGGTCGGACGTCAAAAACCTGTCTCAATCGGTGTCTCTTCACAAACCCCCTCCAAGCCGTCTCCTTTTCACGGATGCGTCTCAAGAAGGCTGGAGAGCACACATGGACGACCAAGAAGCCTCAGGACTATGATCACCCCAAGACCAAGATCATATCAACATCCTCGACCTCAAAGTGATCTTGCTAGCCCTACTACACTTCCAGCCGCAGATCCAGAGTCATGTCATACAGATCCAAGTGGACAACACAACTGCCCTCGCCTACATCCGCAAAGAAGGTGGAACGAAATCATGAAAGCTTCACGAAATTACTTCGACCATTTTCCACTTCTGTATAAGAAACAACGCACGCTGTTACCTCTACACATACCAGGAAGCAGAAATGTGATTGCAGACTCTCTATCTCGCGCACCCCCCCCCCCCCCCCCTACCGGCGAATGGACCCTCAAGAAATCCATCTGCGAATATCTCTTCAACCAAATACAGCCCGACAAACCAAGCCCGTTCAACAATGACTTCCCCTTCGAAACTCTCCTGTGGTGGTCCGACGTTACAAACCTTACGAAGTCACTACCCCTTCACGAACCCCCACTTGATCTCATCTTCACGGATGCTTCGAAAGTCGGTTGGGGCGCACATCTAGACGACCAGGAAATTTCAGGCCCTCGGCCAGCATCCTGCAAAGACCACATCAACATCCTCGAGCTCCGAGCAATCCTTCTCACCCTTCGACACTTCCTGCCACAGATCCAGAACAAGTAATCCAGGTTTAAACCGACAACACGACAGCCCTGGCTTACATCAAAAAGGAAGGTGGAACAAAATCAAGATGCACTGCACAGCCTAACCTCAGAAATCTTCAACTTGTGCATCCCGAACGAATCACCCTGCTGCCACTACACATCTCAGGCAACAGAAATGTGATTGCCGACTCTGTCACGCCGGAAAGCACGGACAGGCGAGTGGTGCCTCAAGAAATCCATCTGCAAATCTCTTCAACATCTGGGGCACGCCGATGCTAGACTTATCCGCCACGAAGCACAATGCCTGACTTCCCCTTTACAGCAGCCCGATCCCGGACAAAGGAGCAACAGCTGTAGACGCCCTGACGAACCCATGGCACAACCTGTTTGCTTACCTCTTCCCCAATTCAAACTTCTTCCACAAGTCCTTCAAAAAATAGAAGAAAGTCAGAGCCTATTCCTCCTAATAGCCCCCCCTCTGACCATCAGCAGCTTGGTCCCTCTCCTTCTAGACCTAGTAGTCGACACTCCAAGAAGCCTACCTCTTCTACCAGATCGTGTGTCACAACAGAAAGGATCAAAGCTACACCCAAACCTTGCAAACCTCAACTTACACGGGTGGCTACTATCGCCAAACTCATCAAAAAGGCTGGAATTCATCAGAAGGAAGCCGAGCGCATCGCCCCAAAAGCAACCAGAGACTCTGCCAACCGCATGTATGACAGCCACTGGATGTATTGGTGTATCTCAAAACACATTAATCGAATCGACCCCCCTTTACCCGACCTCCTGAAGTTTTTTATTGACTTGTTCAACATCAACAAATTGAAAGGCTGAACAATCCTCGTCTATCGCTCGGCCCTAAACTCGGTCTTCAAAGCAGCCAACAAGACCAAATTGCTTGATGACTACCGCATCTCAGCTCTACTACGATCATTTGAAAACGAACGTCCAACAACCAGTCAGACCGTAACCGACTGGGACCTATCCCTTGTCTTACGATCCCTAATGGAAGACCCATACGAACCAATGCAGGATAGCTCTCTTCATCTCATGACCCGGAAAACTGTCTTCCTTGTAAGTCTGGCAGCCAGCCTAAGATGTTCCGAAATCCAAGCCCTCTCCGCAAACCCAGCTTACTGTATTAACCCAAACCCAAACTTCTCCTCTGTAACGCTATTTCCAAGAGCATCCTTCACAGCTAAGACACAAAAACCATCTGAACCATCAAAACCAATTACGTGTCCGGCCCTATCTAACATTGTAGGCAACGAACCAGACCGTCTTCTCTGTCCAGTCAGAGCACTACGCTTTTACCTAGCCCACACACAGCACGAGGACGTCCGTAGAGGCAGAAACCAACTATTCGTCCCAGTGGCGAAACCTCGGCCGCTATGATATCCCATTAGATAAGAAGACAATCGAGGCAGCTTACGACAAACAAAACATGAGTAAGAGCATAAGGGTAACGGCACATGAGGTAAGAGCAATCTCCACATCATGGGCCCATCACAATGCCACCCCGATCGAAGAAATCCTGGCGCCATCATACAACCTTCACCTCCCACTACCTAAGGGACATGTCAAGGGATGAAACAGGACTACACCGGCTGGGACCAATCGTCGCAACCAGAACCGTAGTCAGGCCCCCTTAAGCACTCAGAACGAAGCAGAAGCAATCCATCCCGAAGGAAGCAAGACCTAAACAACGGTCCTTTCAGGACCACCAACTCGTACATAAGAGATCCAAATTCCTGTTTCCACACTGTTTTGAATAAAGTGCAAATTTTTCTCTTCCAGATGAAAATTTTGGGGGAAGCCTGCTTGCATCCCAGGACGCCCGTCAAGGCGGTGCCCGCCACCAAATTTTGACGAAGTCTCCTGTTTATGCTAAATTAACAGGTCAATATGTTTTGGCAATAAAGAAAGAACGTTTTGCCGGCCCCCAGCCAGGCCGGCTAAAAATGGTTTCTTTTTGTTTAAAACATACTTTACCTAACTCCCGCCCTACCTCCCCTCTCGAGTCACCACCTGACATATTGAGAGTAAAATAAATGCGGAAAGCGTCCACGCTCTCGCTTTTATAAGGGACGACTGCGCTGCACATGCAAGCAGGCGCCTGCGCACCGGAAGAAACCTCCAGGGACAATGTAATGCTAAATTAACAGGTTAAGTGTGTTAAGGCAAAAAGAAACCAGTTTTAGCCGGCCTGCCTGGGGGCCGGCAAAATGTTATTTCTATTGTTAAGGATGAAAATATTGATAACCTGTACCCATCCTACCTCCCCTCGCATGTCACCGCCTCGACAGATGGTGAGAAATAAAGGATAACTTTTACCCTTTCGGCTCTTTTATAGGAGGGAAGCGCACATGCGCACTTCGGATTAGGGAGCTAGCTGGATTTAGAAAATCATTTGGAAAATCAAATGGGAAATTGCATTAAAGAATAAGAATGCTAAATTTACAGGTAATATATATTTTCGTTTTTAGCAAATAGAAACAGAATTTAGCTGGGGGCGGCCGGCAATACTCACCCTCTCATGTACCATTCGGAAATATCCCTTCCCTGTTAATTGAGCATTCTTTACCATGAATGCTGTCTTTCATTAGAGGTGTTTTAGTTGTTTAGAGCCAGCCAGCTGCGTAACCCAAGTGCGCATGCGTACCCTCCTAAAAAGCGCAAATGGTTACCATCTTTTTTCTTCTAGCGAGCTACAGAGTGGTCATGCTCTCGTTCTTCCTGCTTACATACGAACTTTCGCATTTGCAGGCTGAAGACATTCTTAACCGAACATTCGCATTTGCTGGCTGAAGACATTCTTAACCGAACATTCGCATTTGCTGGCTGAAGGCATTCGTCGGCCAAAGCAAGACTTCAGCAGCAATGCGAAAGCTCAAAAGCGCCCCAGAAGACTTCTTCTTGGCTTGGTTTACTTTAGGGTTTGTGTGAGGTTTGGGGAGTGTATCAAGTTCCTTGTGAGGAATGTGATGCTGTTTATGTAGGTGAGCCTCGGAGCAGCGTGGAAGCTAGGCTGAAAGAACACATCGCTGATACTGTCAGTTCAGAAATGAATAACATCACATTCCATCACTCTGAAACTGGTCACAAAATAAGGTGGAATAAGATGTCTACATTTATTAAATCGAACTCAGTTGGGATCCTCACTTTAGAGCCCTCAATACGATTTTGATACAATGCTTTGAAAGCTGTAACGTCCTGCTCATGAATTTCCATGCCGCTGTCATACCCCTGTATCAAACACCTGGTTCATAACATTCTCACAGCACAGTTGGGAAACGGACTGCCTTGCAAAATACAGAAGGCCATGTGCCGTGAATTCAAACTGGAAGCAAATGCAATAATGAGGCAAATCGAAGATTGCCTGAGTAGAATCAGCAATGTTTAAATGAGCGCTCACCACTCATTCATGCTTACTAGAAACTCTCCCAACGGGCGGATTACTGCATCCGGAAATCTCTGGATGGGCCCCCTACCACCGAACTCTATGAGAAAAAGCATCACTGAAAATAACTATTCTGAATCGGGTTCTTGCCAGTTAACATGAAAAGCAAATCTGTAATTAATTAGTTTTGGGAAATTGCCGGATCGTTTAAAGTAATTATTTCTTATTCACGTGTCCTTAAAGCGCTTGCAGTTGGGGAACGAAGGGCAGCTCACGGTGCAAGCTTCACAGGAAAGCACCAGCCAGCTGCACAGTCCGTTCCTGCTAGGCATGTGCAGGGAGGCACTCCCGCCGCTATTAGATTCACGTCGCATTCTTTCATTTTTGCAATTAAGACGAAATACGCTGAAAATTCAACAAATCAGAACGCCGCCAAGAAGAGAACTTCCAGTGGCGAAATGTACAGGTATACGCATTGCGTAGGGCCCCAGGCCTAGTTGAGGGCCCATCTAATCTGCAAACAACAGTTGTAAATATGCCGACTGCAGAGCAAGTCGGACAATGCAAAGGTTCAAGTTGCATATTCCCCGCAGGTTGAATATGAAGCCTCGGTCCAATCACATCATGCCTTCATAGATGCTAGGGTCTCTAAAATCCATTAAAAACTATATTCGGAGTATAATGTCAATTAAACGACTAAAAGGCCTTAAGTTTGCTCAGTATAGTATGTGAGAGCAAATAAAATGAACTAATTAAAATGAACCTGAGTAAAATTAAACCTTGATTAAGGATTAAATAACCTATTGCAGCCTTCCTTATGCAAGGAAAACTGTCGAATTAACGTTATTTTAAACTACTAGTCATCTCGGGACGGAGAGCAACAATTTTTTGTTGGGAAATACTTAACAAGTTTTAACACGCCACAGTCAATGTGAGCACGAGCGTAATTACAGGCCCGTTCTTCTGCCCAACCACACAGGGGTGGGCTAAGGCAGGATTGAACGTTAAAGTTGTCTCATGTTAGTTATGGTAATTACCTTTTAAATGTAAATAGAAACGTGCATGCGACTCTTTCCTAGATTTGGCCGAATTAAAAAAAATTGCCACCTTAGAAACTTAAATAAAATAACCTGAAAAAAA
>JAHWFP010252166.1:29834-42387 GCA_023313725.1 Lithobius niger | reverse complement strand
TAATTTCCAATTTCCTTAGTATTATTTCCAGCGATTTATGTCTATTTATTTTGGATGTTTACAGCATGCCAAAAAACCAAACATGTGAAGTATTTTATTTATTATTTATTCAAGTAATCGTATAGCACAATGTACAGATGCACTTGTTTGTGCCAGTAACAAAAACATATATGATTACGTGTGAAATTAAAAACCATTAGAAAACATTAAAGTCTATAAACATATTACTAAAGTATATTAAAATATATCTGCCGTTAAAAAATAATTGAAAACAGGCTTGTTTCAATCTCAAACTGTCAATAGCCGTTATAAAAAGAGCGCCTTTTTAAAAACTATAAAATCTTTGCCATATTTTAACGGCTTGATTTTTTGGTGTCAAACCTTGTTGCAAAGAAAATTTTAAACCGCTGTAATAATATGGTTGAAGGTCGTTCTTACCAGACCCACCTCTAATACTTAAACTCCAACCATTGTTAGGAATTGTAACAGGGTCATAAAATGGACCTTTATCAGTAAGCCTGTCACTCTTTACTTGATCCACTGGGTTACATCTGTATTGTTGCACTGTACCAAATTCTGCTGAATCCCCTCCAAGAACCCGGAAAAACAGCCCCTCGAATGTGAAAGAGACATCTTTCCACGTGGTATTGGGCCACAGGACAGATGGTTGCTCTTGACCCGGAAGTTGCACGTATAAAAAGTCTAATGGGACTATAGAAAAAATAATTAAACAAATAAGAAAATAGATAAATAAATGTAAAAAAAAAAACAAATAAATAAATAAACAAAATTTTAGGATGCAGGTCTGAAAAGTACACAAAGAGTCGCTAAAATTCCAACATTTGTTGATGTAGTACTTAATAAGAATGCATCTGTTGCACGCTTATTAAGTACAACGTCAACAATTGTAATGTATTGGTGCATGGTGTTTGTGAAATGCTAGTATTCTGTATTTCTGTAAACTCAGCGTCATGAGGTAAATTCGTTTCCTGGCGAAAACACAGCATTTTTGAACGGGTTCGTCAATCCATAGAAAAGCAGTTTCAAAATACACTGAGGCAGAAGGGCTTCACCTTGAGCATCATTTGGATAAAATGCTTACGTGTAGTTTGTTTTTCATCATAAACACTGTTGGTTTTTGTGTTGGTTGTCACAGTTTAAAGTTCTGGAAAGGAGTTCATTACCTAATCATGTTTCAGTTAATGACGTACATGAAGCTGCAAATCCACAAATGCATCAATCGATGCTGACAGTGGTAACTATTAGTATCTTCTGTTTAATTAATGTTTCATTATTCGGTTGTTTTCAATCACACGCAAGGAAGTGCGTTTTTTCCATCACTAATGTTGTTTTGGCAGGGTGTAACTTCATAATGAAGCAAATTTGGACCCATGTTTAGTGGGACTTTTAAACTTGTTTTCGAAGGGGAAGTCAGCCCTGAAAATTTTTGATACCAACTTCCAAACACTCTGTATGTAGATGCTGTTTTCGTTGCAAGTAGGTTAGTTAGGTTTTCTTGGCGTGAATTTCACTGGGCAGGGAGCAACGTTTTGCCAGTAAATGACTATGGCTAAGCTACCCATACATATACAATTGCACTTTAAGAAATAGTGCCATATGCGGTGGGCGACAACTACATAAAAACTACATGTTTTGAACTATTAGAGAATTATCCCATGTCTCAAAAAGACTCAAAATCTGGACTTCCACCCTATAGCGTTTAATACTCTCTTCATGGGCCTCTGTTTGCCCCGCCGCAAACTACCTAATTTCTTTGCTTACATTTAACACAAACCAAAGACCTTTCATGAACATTGAATGCTTTGTCCATTATTTTTATGGCTGAGAATGTTTACCCCACCATTCCTCCATAGTTCTTAAACTTGTTATGACACAGTAATTTGGTACCATTTTCAAATCTGTAGTGTCTTTGAATGCCACAATCTCCTTGTTTGCTCTAGTAAAAGATTTCTCCGTAGCTTACCACCTTGTCATTCAATACTAGAGTCAATACTAAAGTTCGTTGTATGGGGGTCTTTATTTTCTCATAAACTACTAATTTCCTTTGTTTACAATTAACTCAAACCCAAAGCCTTCCCTGTGCACAACTTGCAACTTTCTCCTGTTGCTTTTGTTTTTCCCCTTCCCTTTATTTAATAATTTCTTGTACTGTTTGCCTGATTGGATACAATTTACAAACCTGGAGATTATTTGAATTCATTAATTTCCTTGTTTGTTCAAGTAAAAGATTTCTCCCTAGCTTTTAACCTTGGCATTCTATACTGAATTCGCTAAACATGCTCTTCATTTTTCATTCTTTCAACAAAACCCACCTAAGCTAAGCTATAGGCGGACAATGCAGCTGTGTAGGGCTGTTTAGGGCCCCAACCTGGCGTGGGTCCCAACTCCACTACCTAACTAACCACTAGTCAAAAATTATGTCATTTGCAAAATCAATATTCTTCCAACAATTTTTTTTAAAACAGGCCATACACAGTCAGGGCCGGATTAAGCATCGTCAAGGCCTGGTGCTTAAGATCATCTTAAGATTTATTGCGGCCCCCCCCCTCTCTATTCTCGCAAACAAATTTCCTTTTTTTTAATATTTTTTTTTAATAACAGTAAAAGTGAAAATTTTATTTTACTTCAAACAGTACCTTATTTTGTTTTCCCGTGACCGTGATGCCCCTTTTCGGTCTGTCGCTCGGTGCTTCAGCACCCAAAGCATCCCCCTTAATAAGGCCCTGCATACACATAGGCTATTAAGTGAAAAATGTACCTCACCTGAATAGGAATAGGAATAGGAAGGTGAAGGTATATTCATAAACAAATAAACAAAAGTAAAAAAAAGCAAAGTCCATATTTTTTCATTGGAATGGGACCCCAATGAAATACAGACTTATGTAGGGCCCTAAACGTTGTTGGGCCAGCTCTGTTTCTCACAAACTACTAAATTCCTTTGGTTACAATAAATTCGAACCCAAAGACCATCACTGCGCACAAATTTATACTTTCTGCGGACAGTTTTTGTTTACCCCTCCTTGCCCTTTCTACATTAACTACTTTACTGTTTTTGATTGGATAAAATTTACAAACCTGGAGATTCTTTGAATTCCATTATTTTCTTCATCGTTGCAACATGTTGTCTCTTCAAGTTAAAGAATTCGTCCTCAGCATCAGTTAACCGTTTTCTCAGATTCTCCGCTTCTACCTTGGCATTCATTACTAAAGTCATCAAACTCGCCCTTGTGTAGGTTTTCATTCTCTCACAAACGACTAAATTCTTTTGAGTACAATTAACTCGAACCCAAAGTCCTTCCCCGTGCTCGCCTTGCCCTGATGCCATTTGTACGCAGAATGTCTGGTTTTCTGGAATCTCCTGTCTGGCCCAATTTGAATACGTCACTTCCGTTCCGTCATTCCATTCAAGAATTCCATCTGGTCTTTCCCTAAAGCCCAGCCACACATCATCGACGTTGTTATTCTCCTCAAAAAGCAAATGACGTATAAAATTTTGTTCTTTCTGGTTTTTTATGGTAACGATCTGTGGAATGTCAGCCTCGTCAGCAAGTGCTCTGCATGTTTTTTCAGCTTCTCTGAACGTCTGAACGACAGAAGATGAGACAACCTTAATACATTTTTCATCGCTATACTCAGTCCAACCACCACAATGTTTTTGGAAGTCTGTGCCAATCTTTCCTGCATCAATACCTAGAAAATGGTAAGCAAAATTATCTAAGGCAAGTGAATAACAGAAATTTCGATTGAATTACTCTTCCTTGAACTTGTTAAACATGTTGACGTTAGAGTTAGAACCCCGTGACACTTTTAATTCATTTTTACTTTAATTAACATATTCATGTTTCCTTCAACTAATAAAATTTGAGACAATATTATTATTTCCAGCACTAACTGTTAATGCACTGGGGGGGAGCTCTTAATTAATTTTGGTAATGTTGTAAGCTACTTATTATAGGGTTGAGCGAAACGTGACGACTCGAGTGTGCAACAAACCCTTAAATAATCACACTGACCAAAGTGGTCTTCCACAAGATTGATGCCAGTGTTGTGGCAATGGTCTGTACCTCCTCATTTGCTTGGTAACCACGGTCAGGGCTTAAAATAAGGGGCGTAACAGCATGGAGTGCTCCACGAGACCAACCAATACCCAGAAACTGTCCCAGGGCAAAGATTGAACCTCAGAGAGAAGAAATCCGTGTCTTGGGGCAAGATATTTTTATGAGGCAAACTGGCCCTTCCCATATTAAACAAATTGCCCTGCCCCTCAAAGCGCACTCAAGAGTTATGTAAACAAGTCAACTCCTTTAAATCTACAGTTCATACTGAACTTAGCCCTTTTCCAGGCATCTAGCAAACAACAACAGACACATCTTTAAATTGCAGTCCACAGTTTTCTTGTTCCCACCTATCCCATTCATGCATTAGCCTGGTGTTCAAGTTAGGTCAACCACCTCTTGCTGCCATCAATACCATGTCAATCAATCAAACTCTGTTGCATCTGCATCAGGTTCCCCTGAGTTAGATACAACATTTTTTTATCAATCAGACTCTACATAGCCTGCTTTCATACATCTGCCATCTTGTAATTTATATTTTATCGATTTTTTTCTCATTTTATTGTAAATATCAGCCGTCTCCTGCCAGTGACATTTAGTCTGCTGGTCTATCATCGGTTTCGTGGGGCCGATATTGAACAATATGCCAGTGATAAACTCTTTGTTTTGTCCTGAGTCAATTTTCTAGGGTTCCCACTAATTGAGACACCTAATTTACACAGTAGGGGTTAAATTATTGGTAAACAACCGTAGGACTGAGGAACCTTTGCGTGTTCCCCATACCAAAATGGGGGTGTCAGCATATTAAGAGCGGTGTCTATTTCTCATTACTACAATGGAATGCATTCTGGAGTGTTTTATGACGTCACAGTGGTCCCAGGTTTAGTAGGCTGTAGCGCGCTACAATTGCTGTATTGAGAAATGCAATCGGTGAAAACATGGTACAATTACAACAATGACAGAGTTCGTGTCATCTGTTTGTTTGTTTGCTTGTCTGATTATTTACAGAGCATACAAAGACCAGATTTTCATGTGCTTAGACTACTCACACTAACTGTAAACCTACTTACGCTAACACAACGCCTGTCACACACTGCTGTACAGTGCATCACCGCCAGCTATGTGACAACTCAGTACTGTTAAAACAACCCCTATACACCTGACCAACCCAGGGGGGAGACACCAGGCTCCCAGCAGTGCCCTCACACCAACCGATCTGTGGCCCTACAGAACTGCAAGACCACCCTGAGTTGGGATCGAGACCCATCCAGGCGTGGTGCGATGCCGTTAACTCTCCCAAGCTCTTCAACAGCCCCAGTCAGAGCCAGGGAACGACGGACGTGGGTCCACATCCGATAGTAAACAGAAAGTGGCCAAGCATTTCTTCATCCATGCTATACTCTCAGACTGGAAAGTGACACAACTCCAAGCAAACTCATGACCCTGCAGCAAAGCATGATCCCTTCACATGCATAAGAGAATACCCGCATCACGCCAAGGGAGGACGTCCGGTGCCGTCAGCACCAAGACAAAGAAATGGCTCCGAAAGAGATCCCTCCCAACAGCAACACACGCCCAGTCACCTTGCCATGCCGAGGCAGAACTTGCAGCTACCACAGGATAATAATCACGTGGAACAAGAGAAAAGGAGAATGGGTCACGTCTAGTATCGTGGCCGAATGTGCCAGATCATCTGCAGCTTTGTTGCCAAACATCCATACACGCCTCGGGACCCAATGAAGCAACACAACAGTGCTTCTCTGGAGGGCCCCAAAGAGCTTCCAACTAATCTCGAAAGGAATTGGATGGTGTACTTCTAAGGACCGAAAAGCACGTGCCAAAAACCAATACCCACTGCTGAATCTGACAAGACTCTGAAGCAGCGAAGGCCTAGATTGAGACCAATATCAATCCCCATCAAGATGCTGACTAGTTCAGCGATAAAGCTGGACAGTAGGCTTCGTAAGAAGAAGCTGTACTCCTTACGCAAGCTAAGCACACTCACACCCACTCCTATTTCCCGCGAATCCATGCAAAATGAGTCGTCACAAAAAAAGTCAAACACCACCGATTGGTCAAACTGGCAGTGGGGATTTACCACAGAAAAACACCGAATACAGAGCCCCACACCAAACCCAGGGCTAGGCGCCCGCACATAATCAGCAGTCTGGCTGGAAACATATCACACCCTGGTCCAGTAAAAGAGGGGTGCCCCGTTTCAAGGTGCCCAACTGGTCCTGCGACAGAGGGCCCAGTGTCGTATAGTCCACAATAATATGAGTAACAGGATCCATAAACCCCTAGCAATGGCCCTCAGGCACAGCTTGGCAAGCAACTCGCGGGCACGAATGCACACTCCCAGAACCTCACCCGCCTCAATGTGCAGTGCTAAAATTGGAGTGGAGGGCAGTCAACCTGTGACTGTGTGCAGACACTAGTTCAGAGTAACCTGCACACTCACCAAGGCCCTCCTAGAACAGGTCCAAAACGGAAGAGGGTAATCAATACGTGACCTAGCATAAGCCCTATAAAAAGACAGAACAACGGTCCTGCGTGCCACAATGTTGTCGGATGCCAGGGATTTGAGAATCCTACGGCAGGTAGAAACACATTCCTCGACAACAGAGAATCTCTCACCCAGGTCAGCTGGGGATCCTGATGGAATCCTAAAATATCTCACTTCAGCGCTTGCCCAAATGGAAATGCCAGCGACAGTAAGCACACCCGCGGTGGATGGACCCCCTAGAAGAAAATCATAAGTTTGGTCTTAGCTCCCGAAAAAACAAGATCTTGTAGGGAAAGTAGTCTCAATCCCTCTTCCACCACAGACTCAAGTACCGAATCTTTTGATCGCAAGGGCCAGGCCCTTGTTAATGCCAAGAGCACGCAATGATCGAATGACTCACAAAAAATGTCCGTGATATTGTATGCTGCACGGATGTCCAGGAAAAGAATGACCGGGGTGGTCTGTCTGCCACAGCCAGCAAAGTTTAAACCCCTTTTATTCCTACAATGTCTGGAATATCACCCAACAGGATGCTGTCCCCTAACTTCAGGTGCACGCATTTGACACTATTGAGATAGTGTTTGACACCACCTAAACCCAACTAACAAACCATAGTTTGACTGAGCAAATCCAATTTTCTCGTACCGTAACTTCTATTGGTTGCCAATGAATTCTTATCCTAACGATACACTCATGCCAGTCATACACCTTTGCCTGAAAGCCATTAAGTAGCAGGTTTTGTTTCAGTTTCACTTTCAGTCTGCCTGCCTGGTTCGCAATCAGCAACAAAGACGACTTCATCTCGAAATTTGAAAACCCTCTCCTGTACAAGTTCTTTAACAGTTCATATTCCGGTAATCACTACCAAGATCAAAGCTAACCACTATACCCTGGTCATGGTCACCCACTTTACTACAATCACCACCTAGTGACTTTGCATATGATATCGGCTGAGCACCTGAGAGTATTCATATACTCCTGTCAATAACAACGCTGAGCTGCACATTGTTATCAGTCTCATTGTTTGTTTCCAGATCCACGGCTAAGCTCTCTACCATTTTTCCGCCCAAAAAACCCTGTTTAATTCCAGTTCTTGCTGGTCAATGCCTAGTGCCTCTGAATACCCAATCACCTCATCAAACACACCAACTGAGACAATACCTCTGTCAATGTCCCTTTGCTAAAGAATTCCCCTCATTTTCCACATCAGAAGTTTCTTGACTGGTGCCACCATTTTTTTTGTCAGTGTGGTACTAATAATGCTGTGCCACTTTCCACTGAAAGCGAAACTGAAATAAAACCCGCTACTTAATGGCTTTCAGGCCAAGATGTATGACTGGCATGAGTGTATCGTCAGGATAAGAATTCATTGGCTACCAATAGAAGTTACAGTACGAGAAATTGGAAGTGCTCAGTCAAACTATGGTTTGTTAGTTGGTTTTAGGTGGTGTCAAACACTATGGGTGCCTTTGAAAACTGACCTAAGTAACTCAGGTTGCGAAGAAACACGCTGTTGCATGTACTAATTGTGTAGGTCATGCGAGATGTCGCGTCATAATCCCCTGATCTAGCTTGATCTTAGACGATTGCCTGCACATATGGCATTCAAATTACGCTCCAGGCAGTAACCTAAACAACCGAACCAACCATGGTCGCCAAGCCTTGTTCCTGAGGGTAACTGAGGGGACGGGGGGGTAACACTGCAAACGAATCGACTGTCGACCAATCAGAATCGAGAAAGAGACAAGGGGGAGGGCCGTTGCATTTGTAGGCATTAATTCGATGTGTCATGTGGGTGAGTTTATGTTGCGTTTGGTGCAAGGTGGAAGAAGGTTCGGTGTTATAATTCTATAAATAAGCTTCATGAATTAGTGATTAAATCTTCAACGTATCTTAACAGCAAGCACGTAAATAAAGTACTGCTTGCTGTTCAAAATAATACTGTTTGTAGTTTATTGCTGTCACGTGACAATCATTCTAGTGACGAATTTGGGTTAAAATTGCTACTAATTCGTGACGTGTAGAGACAACGAGAGTGACATTTGCTTGATCAAACCAGGTTACCTTCCGGCACGACTCTCATGACCATGGACACAACGCGATTACCATTTCCGCAGCGCAATGGTCAACTGAGATTGAAGCTCAGATTGAAGCTGCATTCCTCGATGAATAGGGAAGCAAAAGGCGCCTTCTATGATTCGTCTAAGGGACTACTAATTACCCCAGCGTTATGACCAACCGAGATTCCAATTCGGTTCCTCTCTCCGCAGCTTCAATCCCAATTGGCCATGTGCAGTTAGCGGGTAGGTACTACAAACTAGAAAATGTCGTCACCGATGTCCACTGCTGCTTCAGGTATGTAAAAGAGCTTTAGTTAACTAAAATGTACTGTTAACTGAACTGTACTGATTTTAATTCTGTCCTAATAGCTAATTTAGTTTGACCGCTTCGCACACAAATTCAACACCTACGCCAGGAAATTGAAGGCCACGAAAACGACGCATTACGTAAGTTATAATGATATTGCAATCATAATGTATTGTGCAATGGATTGTAGGACTAATTATGCAGTGAAACCAAGTCTGTAACCTACATGAAACGCCAACAAACTATGCCGTGATAACAACAATAATCAACTTCATTCACTGAAAATACCCAGACCCTAGAAGGTCTACAACCTACGCTACACAGGCTTTAGCTATCTGTATAATAATTGTGGAGGACGGACGAAAACAAAGGGCGATTTAATTTAATTAGAAAAGGGAAAAGCCACGCGTGTCTGGTAGGAGGGAAGCACTGGGGAAAGTTTTCAGGACAGCATGCTTCACGAAGGGGCAACATCGGGACCGCCTTGAGCCTCATTTATTTCTACCAGCATGCACAACATAATAGAAGTGATCATTCGAAGAGGGGGGGTGGAGAATCATTACCCTTGGGGGCGGGGGCAGATTTGAGACACATGTTGGCTGAGCGTTTATTAGCCAGTATACGCAAACATTTCTGGAACTTAATTCAGTAGAACATGGACATACACATGAGCTACCATTCCTAAGCAGTGTTGGAAACCGTGCATTTCACACCGCCCTTGCATAGGGGGAAGTTCTCAGGACAGCATGTTTCTCGAAGGGGCAGCTTCGGGACCTCCTTGAGCCTCTTGTATTTCCACCAGCATGAATAATATAATAGAAGTGCTCAGAACAAAGGGGGGGGGGAGCATCAGCCTTGGGGGAGGAGGAGGATTGCGACACATGATAGTTGAGCTAGTATTACCCCGTATCGCAAAATTTTTAGGAAACTTAATTCGGTCGAACATGGACATACACATGAGCTACCATTCCTGACTATAGTGTTGGAAACCGTGCAATTCACACCACCCGTGCCACGGGCTTCAGCTAGCATTGTTTGTTTTCAGTAACTGGTGATTATTACATTGATTATTATTAGCCTTGAGGACAGTGAGGAGTAATAAAGCAAATCAAATCAAATCAGTGAGGAGTATTCGTCAAAAGCAACAGAGTAAAACTAACACATTAGAAACAAGCGGGGACAGCACTTGTTTCTAACGCAACCAGTCTTCAGTACACTTCCACCACTTGTGAGTCATTTCTAATTCGTGCTTTCGAATTTTTTTATTCGTTTTAACTAATTTTTGGACGCTGAATTAAATGGTGAACAACGTTTGTCTCTGTCTAGTACCATTGTACAGATGATGAGCCCCACTTGTGGGCCATTGCTGACGACTTGTGTGCCACTTCCGCTTCATACTACCGGATTTTTTTTATTCTTTTTAACCAATTTTTGGACCCTGAACCAAATGATGAAAACCGTTTGTCTCCATTTGGTACCGTTCCAGAGTTGAAAAAAAGCGATAGACGGACGGAAGGACAAAGTCGGTGATATCGTCTTCCCAGCTTTCCTGTACAGAAGACTAAAAATCAAGTGGTAAAGTAAGCAATAATAGGATTCTATGAATCAAGTGTGCATTATATACCCGTTCTGATACCATTGCATACATAATGAGCCACTTGTGGGCCATTGCCGACTACTTGTAGGCCACTTCCGCTTCATACTACCGGGTTTTTGTTTTACTTTGTTTGACTAATTTTAGGACACTGAATCAAATGGTATAAACCGTTTGTCTCTACTTCGTACTGTTTCGGAGTTGAAACAACCGGCTACAGCAACTGCCTAGTCGCACCGGTCTTCTGTACAGTTCCTCCACTTCCAATGTTGAGGTGCACACGTCTATTATGCACTACAACAGCTATCTGTATTATACTAATCTAAAAGCAGTAGCCATCACAATTGCTGGTTAAAAATGTTTTAGCTTTTAGTCGTATTTTACATTTTAGGCGTAATTGTCAGCTTTCACGCCTAATTTTGACCAGCAGTTTTAATTTCGTAAGTAGCAGCTAACGGAGATATGGATTATATAGTAAGCCTATTCATTTTTGCAACACGGAACGCCTTCAGGCACACAGTTACAGTTACAACGTAACACTCAGCGTAGCGTATATAGATCAGTGGTAGTAGGGAAGTGACGAGAGAGACGCTGTTGATGAAGCCAACAGCTACTCGTAGCAACTTGATGTTGCCATGGCAACAGGATTTTAGGCATAATTTTTAGAAATGCAGGTTTAATTTCGTAAGTAGCAGATAGGCCTAATGGAGAATTTGGTTCGACGGTAAGCCTATTCATTCATGCAACAATGCGACGAGACTATTTTAAACGAAGCTAAAATCCATTTGTTTTTATTGAGGATTTTAATTTAGGATTTTAATTCTACGATCAAATGTTATTATTTAATTTAGTTACATCGAAGAAGTTTGTTAGCTATGAGGAAGTAACGATGTTTTAATTTGCCATGTTATTTAACTAACTTCACACTGAATCAAACGTTGTAAACAATGGTCGTCAATATCTGGTACCATTGCGAAGTTGAAAAAAGCGACGGACGGACGGACGGGCGGACAAAGTCGTTGCAATAGTCTTCTCAGCTGGCACGGCTGTACAGAAGACTAAATATCATGTGACAAAGTAAGCAAAAGATATTCATTCTACGAATCAAGGGCGCATTATATTAACTTTCTGAAACTTTTGTGCCCCTAAAGCAAGCAATTTCACTAGTTAGCAAGTCTGGAGAAACAAAAAAAAAGAACTCGAGGAGTTCGTCCTAGTGGTTTCTGGTGTGTGTCCTGGTGCGTTCGTCCTGATGTGGAAGGGGGCACATAAAAAAAAATGTCCGTAACATTATACTTTACTTCAGACGTGGATTAATCAACGTCTATAGTTAATAAAGAATGGAGTAATTTCTTGATTTGTAGTTAACCACTTCCACAATATGAAGTACGCCTATGCAAGAAGAAAAATTACTAATGCTAACGGCGTAAAATGAGTTTCATACGGGTCCCTTGGATGGAAGTTTCATGGAAGTTTTACGGGTTGCTTGGATGGAAACGAGCAGAGCAAAACCGAGTTGTTAGGAGCATAGTCTCCGAGCCAAGAAGATGCGATATCAAATCGAGTTAACCACCAATGGATTTATTTAAAAGGCCTCATCTGGTCATACGTATGGAGTGGAAGGAAAAACGCAGCGTAAAGTACAGCGAGCGTACTATGGGGTGGCAAGGGTGGCAAAATGCCACTGGCCTCAGCCACACCCCCCCCCCAAGCCCCCCCCCCACGAAAAAAGGCGCTTTTGTAGTATGCTAGTAACTTAATAAACGTTTTTCTTTGCCCAGCTTAAACGTTTTTTCTTTGCCCAGCTTAATAAACGTTTTTCTTTGCCCGTTTTATTAAACGTTTTCCTTTGGCAGGTTATTGAACGTTTTTCTTTGCCCAGCTTAATAAACGTTTTTCTTTGCCCAGCTTAATAAACGGGTTTCTTTGCCTAGCTTAATAAACGTTTTTCTTTGCACAGCTCAATAAACGTTTTTCTTTGCCCAGCTTAATAAACGTTTTTCTTTGCCT
>JAHWFP010252166.1:15868-29824 GCA_023313725.1 Lithobius niger | reverse complement strand
AACGTTTTTCTTTGCCCAGCTTAATAAACGTTTTTCTTTGCCTAGCTTAATAAACGTTTTTCTTTGCCCAGCTTAATAAACGTTTTTCTTTGTACAGCTTAATAAAGGTTTTTTTTGCCCAGCTTAATAAACGTTTTTTTTGCCCATCTTAATTAACGTTTTTCTTTGCCCAGCTTAATAAACGTTTTTCTTTGCCCAGCTTAATAAACGTTTTTCTTTGTCCAGCTTAATAAACGTTGTTTTTGCCCAGCTTAATAAACGTCTTTATTTGCCCAGCTTAATAAACGTTTTTCTTTGCCTAGCTTAATAAACGATTTTCTTCACCCAGCTTAATAAACGTTTTTTTTTTGGCCAGCTTAATAAACGTTTTTCTTTGCCCAGCTTAATAAACGTTTTTCTTTGCCCAGCTTAATAAAAGTTTTTCTTTGCCCAGCTTAATAAGCGTTTTTTTTTGTCCAGCTTAATAAACGTTTTTCTTTGGCAGCTTAATGAACGTTTTTCTTTGCCCAGCTTAATAACGGTTTTCTTTACCCAGCTTAATAAACGTTTTTTGTTTTTTTGCCCAACTTAATGAACGTTTTTCTTTGCCCAGCTTAATAAACGTGGTTCTTTGCCCAGCTTAATAAACGTGTTTCTTTGCCCAGCTTAACCCCTTCGCTGGTGGCGTCCTCCAACAAGTGTTTGGGCCAAAAACTGAGTCCCCGCACGCGCCACAAGCTTTGTGAGGGGTCCCCGGGTACTCCGAGCAAAGCAAACTGCAGCAGCCTAATGGTCAGTGTCCACTTCTCCAAGCCAAGTGAATGCTGGCTCGAGTCCCACGATTGACTTAAAAAAAAATCACCAGAAAAAAATTATTAGTGAAAGGGCTAAGCAGATATAAACTGTATTTCAAAAATGAAGTTCGAGCCTCCCCGTCCATCCCGCTAGCATAAAAAAAATATGGTGGCCCATAAATATTGCACAAGCTTAAAAATTTTTCCAGTCCAAACTTTTTTCCAAGTTTATTTTAAATAAAAGTGAAAGCAGGGGCCACCTGACTGGAATACGAAAAGATGGTCCCTTTTTTCACTAAAATAAAAATTAAAAATAAATGGAAGACAAGTATAAACAGAAGATTTTTCTGCTTGTATGTTTTTGTGTGGACCATCCTGCATGTTAAAGAGGGAGGCCCCAAGAGCTAATTTGCCACTGGCCCTATCTAACTTAGATAAGCCACTGGTAAAGTACTAATTAGTATTAAAAAAAAAACTTTAAACGTGTAAAATGCAGACATAAACCTAAAAAAAACATAGGGTAATGCTCTAAATGAACAAATACAAGAAAAAGACACATAAGCTATCAGCGTCGCACTAACGCTTGTAAAAGAATCCCCAGAATTCCCAAAACAAACTGGAGCTTTCTTTACGTATTAGTGCGACGATGATGGCTTACATGTCTTTTTCTTGTATCTGTTCCTTTAGACCATTAAGTTTTTAAAGCTTACATACGTATTTCGTTCGTTTAAAGAGCGTTTGTTTCATACTAATATCTGTTATTTTTTCGTAGAGATATTTCAGGTAAATTAAATAATTAGAATTTTGATGAGATATTCGCGACGCGAGATAATTTAGATGACCCTTTTTTAAATCAGTCGCAATAAAATAGCATTCAAAATGCACTAACTAGTCCTTGTTAAAACCTATGTTTTAAGCTATAAAAGGTGAAAATTGGTTCACTGATTCGATACCTAGGTTAAAGCAAAATTTCCTCGACAAGAACAACAACAAGAATGGTGCAGTCGCATTAAAATACCATCAAAGGCCGCAGACCTATGAAACTTGAAAATCGGTTCATTGGTTCAAACTCCAGGTGAGGGCAAAGAGTATTTACCAACAGCAACAACAACAGCAACAACAACTACAACAACAAAATAATATATTGGAGACTAGACAAAAAAGAAATTATTTATCCTAGAAAGGTTCAGTTAAAGTGGGAAAATAAGTTAAAAATTGTAATAAATTGGTCAGGTGTGTATACGAATGTTCTGAATATTTTGAAAGAGCCAAAATTAAAAGTTTTCGTTTTCAAATTATTGCATAGAACTGTCGCAACAAATGGCTTTCTGTTTGGAAAAATGGAAGAAATTAGCTCACCACTCTGTACCTTTTGTAAGAAAGAGGTTGAAACTATAGAACATTTATTTTTCTTTTGTAACATAGTGGATGTTCTGTGGACATATATTAACTTAATTCTGGGACAATATGACAAAAATTAGCAGGATGCTAAGTTTAAAAAACCTGAATATTGCCTAATTGGAGTCTGGGAAAACAACAATGTAATTTTTAATTTTATTATTGCCCATTTAAAGTTTTTCATTTGGAAATGTAAATGCAAAAAAATAATCCCATCAAAAATGTTATTAAAAAAGTACCTTAATAGTATAATTCACACAGAACTTAGTATAGTGAAAACTGTTCCTATTATTACTATTATAAAAAAGTTCAGTGGGAGAAAATCATTTCTTTATTGGATGAATTTTAATAGTGAAAATGTATTTATATTGCACTGTGGTTTTTTTTTTTTTGTTCTTTATTGTTTTGTTGTTCCTTGTTGGTATTTTCTTTTTTTTGTGTTGTTAAAAATGTAAATTTATTTAAATAAACAAAAAAAAAAAAACAACAATAACAACAGGTCATGCTATTGAGACCAAATGGTTCGAGTACTGTCATTAAAATGCAGTGAAATAGTTACGAAACGACCTCAAATACATAGGCAACCAAATTTTGCTAGGATGTCTACTTTGGGGGAAACTATAAGCACGGCCGGCAGACAGTGGTTATTAAAGTTTGTGTTGCATCAAATTTTTCAAAATAGTCTAGGAGCTAGCTCAATTTACGTGTGCACTTTTTTGTACCCTCAGTTTGACTGCTGGGCATTATTACACATCTACAGGAGTGTTAAACACAATTGGTCACATGGTTCACATCATGGTCGTTTGGCCGCCATATTGGGAACTACGCCCAATGATTTCTCCCTTAGTGGTGGTCCGATTTTAACTATTTTATAGCCCATTTTAATTGCTGTTAACACTTTTTAAACTTGTCAGCTTGTTCAGAAATGAACAGCGCCATGATTTGTTTAGATTAATCATGTTTGTGACTTCAGGAGCTATTGACCTTGCACACCAATCCCCAGTTCCTGAGTCAACATTGAGTGAAATGCCGCACATGGGCAGTACCGGTTTCCTGGAGAAGAAACTCCGAGAAAGTTCCAGGCCAGGAATCCGGAAGTAAATAAACCAGTTGGAAGGCGACGTCACGAACGTTTTGTGGAAGACAGACTTCCAACTCAGCCTCCTACGTGAGCAGCCAACTGTCCAACTTTCCTATTATGTAAAGTTTAAATTATAACTGTTATGTATAGTTTTCTGTCATGCCTATTAAACTCTTATTTAGACTTACAAAGTTTAAAGTCTTTGAAAGAATCCACAGTCGTAGTTAAAATACTCACCTCTAACAAGTGGTAACAGGAGCGTGTGAATTTTTAGGCAGAACGTAAAAATATTAATTCACTTCCCAAACCTAATACGAAAAATGTTCGGGCGCTATTCATCAGTATTTCTTCGGAAATAATACTCGTATGCAGTGGTATTCACCGTCAAGTCAAGACTGGAGCCACGACAAGATTGGGAAAGATGTTCCAAAATGGCAGAAAACACGACAGCTTCAAAGGACAGGCAGCAGGACCTAAAAGGCAAGTACAAAATATTGTCAGCGGTTGCGAAGTCCAGCCAAACAGTATAGAATGGCGTGTCAAAGTTTTTTTAAACTAAGAAGAATGAAAGTAATCCCGCCGGAGTAATTTAAAGGGTTTACACGTAGCCTAGGTGTGTACTAGCTGAAGTTTAATGATGGCAGAAGCAGCTTTAAAAATGTCTAGTATCCAAAATTTACAGCTTCTGGATGGGAAGAATTATGCTACTTGGTCAGGCAGGGTAGAAGCGTTGCTTAAGCACCAGGGCGTTTGGAATTTGTTGATGTCAGGAAAAGATAAACCAGTTGACGAAAAGGAATTAGCAAAATGGGAACTAGCTAACGAAAAAGCATCTGGCCTAATATTGCTAGCTGTAGATAACGTCAAAGTTCAAGTGCCAAGAAATTTAACTGACGCATCAAAAATATGGAAGCATCTAAAAGATAGATACGAACCCTCCAATATTTTGAGGTATTTGTCGCTACGAAGACAGTTGCACGACTTGCGTAAAACTAGTGATATGTCAATAAGTGAATACTTGGGAAAAATCGGGACTATATTTGAAAGCATAGCCCAAACCGGTAAAACCATTGATGATGAAGAGAAAGCATGCTACATTATACTAGGCTTACCAGTTTCCTATGACAACTTAATAACAAGTTACTTAGCACCTTTAAAGAAGGATGAAAAGCTTAAATGTGAAGACATAGAACATTTATTAATAATGCACGAGTCTAAACAAATTGCATTGTCTGAAAATAAAACTGTTTCAGAGACGACTTACTACGCAAATCAAAGACAGCAGCCGAGAGGACAGCAGATTCAATCCGACATCACGTGCTACAGACGCGGCGGAAAAAATCACAAGTCCAGTACCTGCAGCTCTCCAGCCCCACCCCGAGACCAAAGAAGAGGACGTGGCCGAGGACGAAGCAAGTGGCGTGGTAATCATAATAATTCTCAAAGAGAAATTTCTGCAAGTAAGGAAAGTGTGTCATGTTTCACGTATGCAAAGTATGTTAACGTAAGAGCATACGCAGCAAAAACAGGATGGAATTTAAAAAATGCACTAGTGGTCGATTCCGGTTCAGCGCGGCACATATCCTGCAATAAAAATTGGTTTGCAAGCACGTATAACATTGAAACTGAAAGTGTAAAATGTGCAACGAAGGCTGACCCAGTCTCGACAAATACAGAAGGTGTTGTAAAAATAGACACAAATGGTGTAGTACTTTCCATGCAAAGAACTTTATTTTTACCTGAATTCGAAGTGAATTTATTTTCTGTAGGACAAGCAATGAAAGCCGGCCTCCGCATAGTTTTTGATCAAGATCGCTGTGAAATAATTCAGAAAAAGACAGACCGTCTAATAGCATCAGCAAGTTATATTGCCGGATTATTTATAATTAATGACCCAAAAATAACTCGGTCATACAGTTTAGTATCAAGTTTAAAGAGTGGAAACCTGTCGCAAATACAATTAGAGTCAAGTGCAAAGAGCAGTAAAACTTTTGCTCAAGCCAGTGTTAACCAGCCAGCGTATCAAACTAACTTAAAGCCTAACTCTGACGTAGGTCAAGTGCCCGCATTTCCCTGCACGCAAAATGCCGACAAGCATGCCAGGCAAATAAAGTTAAAGCAAGGTGTCTTCAATAAAAGCACTTACGTGTGGCACAAGAGGTTTATGCATGTTTCAGCTTTAACGTTAAAGAAAATGGCCAAATCAAATGCACTACGTGGTTTTTGCCATAAATCATTAATAAAACCACGACCAAATGCATGTAGTGACTGTCTCCAAGGAAACATAAAAACAAAGCCTTTTAAAACTATCAATGCAGATCGCATACCCGAGCGCTTAAGTATTGTTTACTCTGATATTGTTGGGCCGTTTCCTACCCCAACAATGGCAGGCTCTTATTATTTTGCAACATTTATTGATGGCAAAAGTCGATTTGTTCAGGTAGCGTTCCTGAAAACGAAGGATGAATTGTTTGAAAAATTTAAGCAATATAAACTCAAAGCTGAAGCCGCAACGGGTTGCAGAATAAAGGTTTTCCAATCTGACCACGGGAGGGAATATGAATCAAAATGTATGGAAGATTTCATGTTGCAAAATGGAATTAAACACCAGTTCTCCCCCCTTACTCCCCTTCCTCCAATGGAATTGCAGAGAGGCAGAATTTGACGATAATGAGTTTGGTCCGAGCAACATTAGTCCAGGCAAAATTACCAACAAAGTTTTGGGGTGAATTAGTAAATACTGCAGTTTACATTCGCAATCACTGTACTAATGTAAGAAACAAATTTAGGACACCAAGACAAATGTGGGAAAACACGAAATATAAACCCACGGTAAAATATTTTAGAGCAATTGGTTGTCTTTGTTTTGCGCTCAAACCACCATTGAAACGTTCAAAGCTAGATGCTAGAGGAATTCCATGCATAATGATCGGCTATGATCAACAATCCAGAGCGTACAGACTGTATGACATTTATAATAAGAAGATAATTGTTAGCAGAAGTGTAACCTTCCAAGAGGATGTACTAGGCTCATCCAGACTGGCCGACAACAATGAAGTCCAAAATGGTAAAGACCTAGACTCGCTAATTATTGACTTGTCATTCAATCCAACGGAAGTTGAAGACAAGGTCGAACCACTACAACTTCAACCTACCCAAGTTTCACCTCGACCGCAAGTGCTGCAGCCAATGGTTCAGACCCCAGAAGTTCGACTAACCAGAAGTCGCGCCCTAAGAGAAGGGATAGTTGTCCCAGAAATCCATCAGAAGACTTCGTCAGAGGGGGACACAGCTCACAATGCCGTTTTTGCCGAAGTCTCTAATGATTTCAAGAAAACGGAAGATGACTATGTTTTTGCATTGAATGCTACTCCTCAAGAACCGAGAACTGTAACTGAAGCCATGAACAGTCCGGAAGCAAACCAATGGAGAATAGCCATGAATGACGAGTACGGATCTCTCATAGCAAACGGAACATGGGAGCTAGTGGATCTACCAGAGGGCGCCCACACTATAGGAAGCAAGTGGGTGTTAAAAATAAAGAAGAATGCCAAAGGCGAAATAGAGCGCTACAAAGCACGCCTAGTGGCAAAAGGATTTGCACAAAAATATGGAGCCGAATTCCTAGAAATTTACGCACCTGTCGCCGGACTTTCCACCATCAGACTTTTAATTTCAGTAGCCGTCCAGAAAGGTTACTATGTAGATCAATACGACATAAAAACTGCCTACTTGAACGGTTTCCTAGGAGACGGAGAGCAAATCTACATGGACCAACCTGAAGGGTTCATTGTTCAAGGTCATGAGCACCAAGTATGTCGTATAATCCGTAGCCTCTATGGCTTAAAACAAAGTGCACGAAGGTGGTACATACGTTTCGCCGAGGAGATGCAGAAGAATGGCTTGAAGCGGTGTCGCTCCGACGCTTGTGTATTTTTCCTCAGAGAAGGCAAAGAAATATGTCTGTTAATTGTATACGTGGATGATGTTGCCGCCATCACTTCCAGTCCGAAGATGCGACAGTTTGCAAGAAGCGTTTTGACGAAAAGCTTTGAAATTCACCCTCTTGGCCCAATAAATTTTATGTTGGGAATCCAATTTTCAAAGACTCAAGATGGTGCTATCACCATGAACCAGACGCAGTACATCAAGAAAGTTCTGTCACGTTTTGGGATGCAGGATTGCACACCAGTGACGACTCCCTCAGTACCAAGAGGACAAGAAACACGAGAATTAACTGAATGTCCAGACAAGATTCCACTACGAGAACTTGTTGGTGCACTCTCTTACATTTCAAATGGCACACGCCCTGATATTTCCTTCGCTGTGAACTGCTTAGCACAACGTGCATCCACACCTACAAGGGAGGATTGGCAAGCTGGAAAGAGAATCCTTCGATACTTGCAGGGAACCAAGGAGCAGAGCTTAGTCTTACGACCAGATCACACCGGACTCCAAATCTACACTGATGCGAGTCATGCAAGCGATTTGGAAACTCGCAGGTCCACAACAGGAGTAGTGGCAACTTATGGCGATGTACCTTTCCTTTGGAGATCAAACCTACAAAGGACAGTTTCCCTGAGCACCATGGAATCTGAGTATAAGGCGATTTCCCAAGGCGTACAAGAGTGCCTCTGGACTAGAGAACTATTAATTGAAACAGGCATCATACCTGCCGATGGTGTCAAGCCTACACCACTTTGCACGGACTCACAAAGTGCTCGTGCCCACGCAGTGAGCTATGTGGAAAAATCACGCACAAAATACATAGACATTATTTATCACCATGTGCGTGAACGAATAGAAGACAAAAGTGTGGAAATACTTTACATCCCCACAAAATCAAATGTTGCCGATTTATTAACAAAATCGCAGCCTGGACCAAGACAAAACTTGTTAACTAATAAATTAAATGTTTTTGTTTCCAGGTAAACATCCTTCAGTCAGAGGGGGAAATTGTCAGCTTGTTCAGAAATGAACAGCGCCATGATTTGTTTAGATTAATCATGTTTGTGACTTCAGGAGCTATTGACCTTGCACACCAATCCCCAGTTCCTGAGTCAACATTGAGTGAAATGCCGCACATGGGCAGTACCGGTTTCCTGGAGAAGAAACTCCGAGAAAGTTCCAGGCCAGGAATCCGGAAGTAAATAAACCAGTTGGAAGGCGACGTCACGAACGTTTTGTGGAAGACAGACTTCCAACTCAGCCTCCTACGTGAGCAGCCCTAAGCTGCTAACTGTCCAACTTTCCTATTATGTAAAGTTTAAATTATAACTGTTATGTATAGTTTTCTGTCATGCCTATTAAACTCTTATTTAGAGTTACAAAGTTTAAAGTCTTTGAAAGAATCCACAGTCGTAGTTAAAATACTCACCTCTAACAAAACTTTTAAAACGTTTAAAACTTTTGCGGTAGGCCTATGACTTTTTTTGATGATCTCATTAGTTTTTGAGAAAAAGCATGATTTTAATGAGTATTACGTGAAAAACGCTGTTTCTTGAGTAAATTCCTTATAGAAGCGCAAGACAGTTGCTCTTAGAAACAGATCTGTACGGGGATATGGTTGTTGATCAAATAAACTAGCTTAGCCAACCATGTTCCGTAATAAAGACATATTTTCCAATACTAACAGAAGGTGTTCCAAATCTGTTAAAGAAACAGGTAACAGGATACTAGCCCATATTTTTCGCACACCAATTACTTCAAACGTGAAGCTGTGATGTGTTCTACTGACAGTTATGTCTTTGCTAATGAACTGTATCATTACAATCATGATAAGTGAAAAACTATCAACTTTGGATTAGCGACAGAGAAAAAGAGGGTAGGCTACTTTAACTCCGCAAATGGAAAGGAGCATCCGAACCTGAGGATTTTCCTAAGCTCTGTTATTGCCAGAAATTCTTTAGACAAAATGTAAGGGTTCATATAATTGGAAACTATGTGCTGGACTTTTAACTAAAAAATACTGGATTTGGAACAGTAAGGTTACGTGCAAATCCCCCCATAAATAACCTGATACTATTGGGAAATGTGTCTTTATTACGGAACATGGTTGGGTAAGCTACTTTATTTAATCAACAACCATTTTTCCGTACAGCTCTGTTTCTAATAGCAACTTTCTTGCACTTTTGTAAGGAACCTACTCAAAACACTGTTTTGCACTAAAAGTCATTAAAATTATGCTTTTTCTCAAAAACTAATGAGATTATCAAAAAAAAAGTCCTACCACAAAAGACTTAGGGTATTTAACGGCAATTAAAATGGGCTATAAGAAATTTAAAATCGGACCACAAGTATAAGGGAGATATCATTGGGTGTAGTTCCCAATATGTCGTCCAATATGGCGGCCAAAAAAGACCATGATTTGAGCCACGTGACCAAGTGAGTTTAACACTCCTGTAAGTGTGTAATAATACCAAGCAGTCAAACTGAGGGTACATAAACGTGCATACGTGCATTGAGCTAGCTCCTGTACTAAAAACTGTACAGAAGGACGAGGAGACGGAGCGGCCATAGAATGCAATACTGCAACATTTGCAACAATGGGACAACAATAGGCGAGGTGCACAAGACCGAATTGTTTGGCGGGGGAAAAGTGATATTGTCGTTGCATCTTGTTCCAGTTAACATTGTCAGCCAGAGAAAGCTTAACTCGTTATGGAGTACCAAAATAAAATGGTCTTGTGTCTTTCGTTAAATCTTCAAGTTTTAAGCCATAGGATGCTAAGTCGTTATGGCCTCAAATTGGGCAGCCGACATGACTGTTATTTACTTTTTCAATCCGGGCTTCGGAAGCCTGTTGAATTGTTTCCGCGATTGTTTCCCATGATAATGCATCTGTCTGCAACATACCAGAATCCTACCGAGATGACATACGCTAAATCTAGAAACACGCTAGTGTGTTGCCATCAAATAATAAACATGGGACAAAGCTTGGACGCAACCTTGGAATAGTTTCACAAACTTTTACATTGTAATTCTTTTGATATTCTTTTTGTTACCGAAAAATGGTTGAATTTGTCTGTTTGTGATGCATTGTTGACTGATGGGCTTTGTTTTGATGTTGTGCGTGGAATCAGGGGCTCTAGGGCGGGGGACATCGCAGTCATTTATCGTTCAGGTCTTGATGTTGTACTTGTTTGTGTTGCCACGGATGCACTGTCATTCGCTATTGTGTCATCTAAACCTAACTTTCTTCTGTGTTACTTCCCTGATTGATACTGCAAAGACCAGATCGACAGAATGGCTGCGTTCATTAATTCTGAGATGCATCCACAATTTTCTAATATTGTTATTGGGGATCTAAATCTCCCATCCAAACTCCATCACTTGCTAACTGTTACACACACTCAACCAAAACAGTGTATCAACTTTAATAGGTTACGTGATCTTTTGGATGAGGTCGATTGAGAAACTGAGTTACTACGTTGCCAAAACCCGCATTGAGGCTTGGAACAAGTTCAAGAGGGTAATTAAATCACACAGCACGCTTTGCTCTCAAACTTTGAGGCACAAACACTACTCTCAAACAGTGAACTCTAAGGAACTGGCAAAACTCAATAGAAAAAAATTGAAGCCCGGCACACAGTACGCTCAAACAGGTCACCTGCAAATCTTAAATTGTTCTCTGATTGCAAAAAAAAAAATCCGTGAAGGAACTTGCAACTTCACTTGAGATCAAAACCCTCCAGGAATGGAACCTATCGGCATTGTTCTTTTATCGGTAAAAACATTTATCTGTTCCACCGCTTTGGTCAAACGGTGACCTTGTAACGTGACCTGTGGATAAAGCAAATATCCTGAATTCTCCAAGAATGGCGTTACTGACAACGG
This sequence comes from Lithobius niger, assembly GCA_023313725.1. Classification (NCBI taxonomy): domain Eukaryota; kingdom Metazoa; phylum Arthropoda; class Chilopoda; order Lithobiomorpha; family Lithobiidae; genus Lithobius; species Lithobius niger. Next base: position 18,736 of record JAHWFP010252166.1, on the reverse strand, counting down.
CCACCTACCTGCGAGTGTCAACCTGACAAACAATTATATCATTGAGAAATGTTCAGTGGTACTATTTACCAGGTATGACATTGCTAATATCCTGAAATCGCTCAAGCCTAGCCACTTATTTGGCCCTGATGGTTTCTCTGCTTACTTTAACAAGCAGATTGCTCAACAGATTGTTTTCCCATTGCAGAAAATTTTCTGCATCTCATTCACTTCAGGCATTTTGCCTGACGATTGGCTAACTGCCTCTGTGGTCCCCATCTTTACAAAAATGCAATCCCACAGACCCAGTTAATTATCGTCCCATTTCATTGACCTCTGTATCATGCAAGATCATGGAGACCATTGTTCGCAATACAATAATGTACCACATCTCAAAATGTAATTTTATCTGCAATGATCAATTTGGCTTCTTGTCAGGCAGATCTACGGTTCACCAACTGTTGTTGACATTAGATGGTTGGACCGAAGCAGTTGACATCGTTGTTGATACGGATATAATTCTTTTCGAGTATAAAAAGGCATTTGAATCTGTTGTACACTAAACTACTCTTCAAACTGAAACTCTACGGATTTGAAGGAAAACTGTTGGCCTGGATCAGGTCCTTTATTAGCGGGAGTCGTCGATGATCTTAAACTTTGCTCTGCTGTTGTTACTAATGACGATTTTTCTGGTCTTGAATCGGGCATCAAATATGTGCACGATTGGTCCGAGGCTTAGCAACTGTCATTATCTATGGACAAATGCCAAAGTTTCTCTGTCGGGAGGCCTCAGTCCCCTCATTGTTACAGATTGGGAAACAAGAGATTGAGTACTGTTACTGAATCCTTTAAAGATCTTGGTATCTGGTTTCAACGCGATCTTAAGTTTTCCACCTACTGCAACACTACTGCATCCCAGGCCTACCGCCGTGCTGCAATTGTGCAGCAATGCTTCGTTTCAGGGAATCTGAAAACCAAACTTTGGGCTTTTAAAGTATTTGTCCGCTCACTTGTTGATTTTGCTAACCAGGTTTGGTCACCTAGTCTCTTGAAAGACATTGACAAAATTGAGTCTGTACAGAGGCGTTTTGCAAAGACACTACCCGGTTTGAATAAACTATCCTACTGCCAACGCCTCGGGTTACTTGGGCTTGACTTACTCGAAATGAGAAGATTAAAAGCAGACTTGATCCTGACATTTAAGATTGTCCACTGCTTGCTACCACATGATCTACCACTGTTTGAATTCAGCACCTATATTCGTATCAGGGGCAATTACCTCAAGCTTGTGACCCCTAAATTTAAACTTAACTGTAGAAAGTCCTTTTTTCCTCTTAGGTTGGTGCCAGTGTGGAACACAGTTAGCGACATTATTGTCTCGGCTTCCTTGGTAACCATGTTTAAGAGGCTGATTAACGACTGTAACCTTAAGACCTTTCTGTCGAGACCTGAACACTGCCCTTGATTGCTATTCACGCTGTTGTGACTTGGGTGGCCTTTTGCACCCGTTTTTGTTTTATGCAATTTTCTTATGCTTTTTCAAATTGTATTTATTGTAGCTTTCATTGTAGAAACTGTACTTATTTTTTAATTTCTTGCGGTAGGGAGTCAGTGGTATATCCTTCCCTCTCGCATTTCCTCTCACATGTGGCAATAAGTGTCTTATTATTATTATTATTATTATAATTAATTATTATTAATTGGAAAAAAATGGAATACGGTGTCCCGCAAGGCTCGGTCCTAGGACCTTTGCTCTTCCTAATATATATCAACGATATAACAGCTCTACAAAGTAACACTATTATAACATTATATGCTGATGACATTTTTTTATTATCAATACATTCAGAAAATAGGAAAATGCTAAAACACTTACAAGAAGATTTTGATAATTTAAAGGTGTATTTACAAGAAAATGAACTAATATTAAATGAAGAAAAAACTGTATATTTACCAATACACTCGTCACATATGAATGAGGAGACTGGTAAAATAACAATGTGCAATAAAATATGTAAGAAACAAAATAAACAATGCAAATGTAAAACTATTAAAAAAGTTAACAGAGCCATATATTTGGGATTAGAATTAGAAAAACACTGGAAATTTTACGAACATATAAATAAACTCATTCTAAAAACCAGACGTGTGATACCAACAATGTATAAACTAAACGGAATACTTAATGAAAAAAACAAAAAAACAGTTTTTGATGCATTAATCATGTCAAACATCAAATATGGAATTACAGTGTACGGAACAACGACTAACAGTATAATGGCACAACTTGAGAAAGTTACAAATAAGGCAATTAAAGCATTATTTAAAGACAATAAACTAACACATAGTAAAGACTTATACAAAAAGTTTAAAATATTGAATTTACAGCAAACATTAACTTGGAATATAATAAAAAAGAATTATTTTAAGAACTTATATAAAGTTAAGACTAACAGAACTGTAAGAGGTAACAATAAATGGCTAATAGAACCAAAGTGGAATAATTCGTATGGGAGACGTGAAATGAAATACCAAATACCTTATCAATTTAATAAACTACCAGAACACCTACGGAACCTGAATAATCATAATGAAGTGGACAAGATCATTAAAAAATGGATATTAGACCAATAATAAACTACCATATCAAATTTTAGATAACTAAATTAGTGTACTGAATTTAATATATGGAATATGGAATTTAAGAGGAATATATGTAAAAATGTATGATGCATGATTATAATTTAACATATACAAATAACAAAATGTATTACTTGCTTGCACACACAAGTTCTTTGGAGCTTCGTGCCTGTACTAACAACAACTTGTACAATAAAGCATATATTATTATTATTATTATTATTATTATTATTATTATTATTATTATTA
>JAHWFP010252166.1:1567-15858 GCA_023313725.1 Lithobius niger | reverse complement strand
ATTATTATTATTATTATTATTATTATTATTATTATTATTATTATTATGCATTCTGATGTTCCGTTTTTTCACCAACAAAGTTGGGTGGACAGTGAACATACCGTACACATGAAGGATCAGACCGGACCAAATACAATAAAAAGGAAGCGATGGAAGCCAATAAATTAATTGAACAAGAAAACGGCTTTGCCGTTTAGAAAAAAAGCATTACAGCTCAGTCCCCCATACTCACAGCTCTGAAGGTACACGAATAAAAACGGATTAGACCTCATTCGAACGCAACAAACTATAATTTGAACTCTAATTCCAGGGAACAACGATTGTGACATGCTTAACTCCATGCACACGTATACATGTTTGTCACTAATCAAACAAACAAATCGGTTGGATATTTCAACACATAAAAAAACACAATATAAGAAAAACCTGCATACTACACAAATTATGTGCATACAAACATACATACGCACACAAACATTAAAGATTTCAAACACAAACTGTGTTGACTTTCTGATATAACCACTGAGTAAAAACAATCCTTGTTCCCTGGAATTGAAGTTCAAATTATAATTCGTTGCGTTTGATTGAACTCTAATCCGTTTTTATTGGTGTACCTTCACAGCTGTGAGTATGGGGATACGAGATCTAATGCTTTTTTTCTAAACGGCAAAGCCTTTTTTTGTTCAGTTAACATGGTTTCAAAGTTAGACGTTTATCACGGGAGTTCATGCTGAGGCTTACCACATGCGGTTGCTATCGCTGAAGCAACAAGATAACATAACTAAATCCAGCGACTTATAGAAAGCAAGTTGCATAATCTTTCTCTGGGAACCCAATTTAAGCGAGAAAAGCACAGTCTAGTTGTTAGGGCTTGGTCTACAAGTCAAGTGGTAACTAGATCACTGCGTTACCAACGTAATTCCCACTTAAATTTAAACAAAGAGCTCCAAGAGACAACTTGACGGTGTCGTACATGTGATCAAGTTTAAGAGGAAGGCGTCAAACTTGATCACATGTACGATCAATTCGCCTTCCTGGGGCCCATAGCCTCTGCTGCATGATTCCGGATGTCTTGATGCTCCATGCTGATATGTGTAGCCGGAAATTGTGTTGCTGAAGCAGCTGACCTTGTTGTCCGGGCTTATCTATCACTATCAAATACCAAAATATGTCAAAAGTATCTGAATTATCAAATATATGGTGAATAGGGTTCATCTTTAAATTCGTAAATCCCAAAATTTGGAGCAAATCGGAGCAAAATTGAAAAAAAAATTTATACGAAACAGAAACAAACACAGTGGCAAACAGACAATCAAATTTTCCTATTGTGCCCAACGTTTGACTTCGTCGTTTAGCTCCTTGGCCAATTATTAAGTAAAAGTTTTACCTTTCAAAACTGAGATGAGGCAAGAAATCAATACCAAAGCCAAAACAGATTCCATTTTAGGGCCACGTGTTGAAAAATTCGTTCAAAATAAACGTACTGACAGTAATGACATTCTTTTGTGGGATAACACTGGAGCTCTTATCTTAAAGGGCGCGCACTGCCATCCGTGTCAGCCATTCACATAATCATGTTACATTTACTGATTAATTGAAAGGAATGACATTTTATTGTCATTCTTATCGTGCTGAAGACAGCAAAACAAACTGATAGATTGTGAACGCACCTGCCGCGTAACTCACAACAACAGTCGGTTTCTATTGAAATGATGAAGGGCATGTCGAATACTTGATAACAAGCTATAACAACAGGCGCTTGCGGTATCTGATTTATTTAGCTACTTATTTTTTCGTGTATAGACAGTGCTGAAAATTTGGGATGGGGGACGGCCGAATAAAAAGGGGTTAAATACCCCAACCCCAGAGGCATGCCGATAACACATTGACGATGGGATAAAAAAATTAGAAGAAAATCAAAATTGACGCCAGCGAATTTTCACCTCTTTAAAACGAGCAGCAAACAAACAATAAAAACGCCTTTGTGACTAAACTTGTTCAGAATTTTTGTTTTCTTTCCGCAAACCAAGCACCATGCTCGACTCTCTCCGAAAAGACCATACCACTCTACTAAGTAGATTATATAAATCAAAGCTTTACTAGTCGATAAATGGTCGCCAACAGGGAGCTTGGATTATACGTAGCCTTGATAGGGTGGGCCCACTTACTATTACGCTTTACCGCGAGAAACTGTACGAGATTTTGGGAGCTGCTTCAAACGCGCCTGACGTCTCTGCTCCCATTTCGTGCCATTTTACTGATTCTTGCATCTCATTGGCTTTTGATTTTGCTGATAAATCGACACAAAATTGGACTAACAAACGAACGAGTGCTCATCATCAAACGTAAGCCGGACCGCTCCAATTGTTTAAACTGCTTTAAAGTGTATTAACCTACCAGTACAATCGACAATGCGACTGAAAAACGCAACGTTTGTTATCAGATGGAGAGCACCATCTGATGGAGAGCGAAAAACATGGCGCGCCCAGTCAGACAGGCGCTGTTGGCCATGAAGAAATCAGGTCATGTAACGCATCAAGAGGTGACTTGTGGATTGGTATCAGCAGAAAAGTACAAGGAATTGTGGCGGATGGCAGAGGAAATGGGTTTAGATGAAGTGGACTTCAACTTATATGGTGTTTCAAGCCGTGACGGTGATCAGTTGCAGGTATTGGGGGTGGAAAAAGTGAACAATGGGCAGTCGGACAATGAGTTGGGGGACAACAATGTTGTTGGTGGCAATGGCAACCAGATTGTAGATGGAAATGGGTCCCGAAGGGTATTATTGCGTGGCTTAGTGAATGATGGAGTGTATTGTCGGTTGTTGCCTGCTATTCCGAAGGCGTCGTACGTGGAGGCATTGGCCTCAGAGAGACGTCCAGTTGCAGATGAAGTGGAGGACCCAAGTGATGCAATGTTAGATTTGGGCCAGGAGGAGCCGCGTGATCTGTCCTGGCTTAAAAGGCTTTATAAGGGAGGCCTCTCCAATTTGACTATGGACATGTCTTTAGTAGTCCTGGCTGACCAGGCGGGTCGGCCTTACAGTGTGGTGGACATCAGGGATGCATTGGCCCCGATCGTTGATCTGCTTCGGGTTAGTGGCATTGGACGGCTCCGGGCGAATAACGCCTTTCAGGTGTTGTTCACAGATAGAGAGGCGAAGTTGTTAGTGAAAAGGGTTGGCAGTTTGCAAGTAGGTGGCCACCAAGCGGCGGTGCATGACCTCTGTGAACGGGCGCTGCGGTTTAAACTGCACTGGCTGCCACTGGATGTCCTGGATGGTGACATTGTGAGGGCGCTTGCATCATACGGTGAGGTAGTGGGACTAGCTCATGAATATTACTCTTTAGAGGGCTTACGGCACTGTCGCACGGGGGTACGGAGCGGCATACTTAGACTGAAGGACTCCGTGGTAATTAAAGACGTACCGGATGTTGTTGGTATATTGGGAATTGAAAGTCTGCTGGCCATCGTGGACAGGCCCCCAAGATGCCTGAAATGCCATCAACGAGGTCACGTGAGACGTGTCTGCAGCAAAGTCTACTGTAGGGAGTGTCGGTGTTTGGTGTCGCGCGAGGCGCCATGCGTTCATTTGGCCCCACCGGAGGTAGCCGTTGTTGATGATGTTGTGCCTGGGGAAGCTCAGCAGCCTGTAGACGCCCCTTCTATGAACTCGGCGGCTGAAAATTGGTCGACGCAGTGACGTAATCAGCGTAGAAAGGCCTCGGCGTTGCGGTCGGCGCTCGCAAGTTCGCCGCCGCATTTGAAGGTGGTTGCTGTGGACCATAATCGGTTCTCCCCCCTTTCAGGGAGTGTGGACCAGCTGGAGGCGCAGCCAATGGTGGACGTTAGTGCTACTGTAGAAGCCAGTGGAGAAGTGGGTTCTGTACTGGAGGTTCGTGGCGCCTCTGAGTCGGTAGGTCCAGATGTTGGTGCGCACAGCAGTGAGGTGTTGGAGTGCGGTGAGGGTGTTGGTGACGTGCTAGTCACTGTTCCGGATGTATTGCCAATGGAGTTCAGTGGTGATTTGAGCAGTGCTGTATTGTCTCTGCCTGGGCAAGTGCACAGCAGGACTAATAGGGACGAAAGTGATGAAGTGAATAGTGGCACCGTGTGTTCGTCCAGTGAGCTGTTCTTCCATGATTCGGTCGGTGATTCTGAAGACGTGGTGCTTAGTACTGTTTCTAGTGGCAGCTCTGGTGGTACGGAAGGAGAGAACGAGTTGCTTCTGGTTCCAGTGTCCCCGTAGGGGTTGGTCGCCTGCCTTGAGTTGCCATCTTCACGTTGTGTGTGTGGAATGTAAGAGGGGTGGCGAGCAAGGTGGAGGATATTGAGTTGCTGGGGTCTAAAGTTGATATTTTGGGGCTGGTGGAAACCAAGCTCGCGCCCGGTGTCATCCCTGGTTTGGATGGTTTTGTGGGTCTTGGGGGTCCTGGCCATTCAGGTGTTAGGGTCTATGTACGTTATCAGGTTCCTGTCTGCGTCCCCCCATTTCCCCTCCCTTGTCGGGGTATTGATGCGTGTGTCTCCAGAATCTGGTGGAGTGGGGTGGGGTGGATGACGGTGTGTGTGTTGCATGTCATGGGGAATGTCTCTCGGCATGAGTGGGAATGCTGGGTATCATCGCTCCCAGGCCCAGTTATATTAGGGGGGGGGAACTTTAATAACGCCCACCATTGGTTGTGGGGTAGCGTACGATGTGACACCAGAGGACGGGTTTTTGCTGGTTCGTTGGAGCGTCTTGACTTGACAGTGGTGCAGAATGGATCACCAACATTTGTGCGCAGGTATCGGGGGACTATTCAGGAGTCGGTCCTGGACCTGTTTTTGTGCACCAGTGGCCTGGCTGCACAGTTCGCGTTTGAGGTGTCGACGGACCTGCGGGGGAGTGACCACTTTCCTGTGGCCTTGTCTTGGAAAGGTGGGGGAGGGAGGCTTCTTGACGAACATGTTCGTCTGGTCCGTCCGGTTGTCGACTCAGGCAACTTCGCACCGTGGCTGGCAAGGTGGGTTAAGAGAAACCAGGGAAGATGGGGTAGCCGAGGTGCTCACTGGGGGATCGGAAGGAACAGGCGGAATGCTGCATGGTGGACGCCCACTTGCGTCCTGGCCATCAGGGATAGGCGTCGGGCTTGGCAGAGGTTCCAGCGTTCCCCCTGTGATCAAAGGTGGTTCGAGTACATCGGTGTTGCCCAGGAAACTAGGTTCCTCCTCCGTAGGGAAAAGGCCCACTTTGGGGCAAGGCTTTGTGCGCGTGTGGCTGAGGGCTTGCCGATTTCAAGAGTTTGGGCCATGGTGCGCCCACAGGATGCCCGATCAATGACTGCCTGGGTTTTTGACCAGGCAGGTGAGGTTCTGAGGGGCCCCCGCATAGCAGAGGCATTCAACGCCAATTTTGACTCCCCGAAAGGCCCCCCTCCTCCTGTGTGTGTTGGCGGGGACCCAGTAGGTTTGGATGGGTCGGACGAGCCTTTTGTCATGTTGGAGCTCACTGCAGCACTTGCATCCTGTCGTTCGGATAGTGCTGTGGGCATTGACGGTGTTTCTTATGGGGATCTCCAGGGACTTGAGGGTGGTGGTCGTACTGAGCTTCTGGAGTTCTACCAAGGCTTGTTTGACGGTGCTCCTGTGCCACGGTCATGGATGTTTTCCATCCTGACCACTGTACTTGGTAGAGGCAAAGTGCGGTCGGCTGTAACAAGTTACAGGCCAATTGACCTCTTGTCCTGCGCCCGCAAGATTTATGAGAGGATGCTGGTGAATAGATTGGTATGGCAAGTTGAGCGCTCTGGGCGGGTATTTGGTGCCCAGTTCGGCTTCCGGAAGCACCGTGGTGCTCAGGATGCTATGTTGTATCTGGAGTCCGGAATCCGGGAGGCCTGGATGAACGATTGCTATGCAGTGGCTGTGTTTCTAGACATTAGAGCAGCTTACGACATGGTGGATGTGTCGTGGGTTGGCCACGAGCTCAGCAATTTGGGTGTCAGCTACAAGGTGAAAGCTGCCATCCTGGGTCTCTTGGGCCGGCGCAGCTTCGCCACCAGGGTTGGGTCTGTCTGGTCGGGGGTGAGGAACACTGATCGGGGGCTGCCGCAGGGCAGCTGTCTCAGCCCGGTGCTGTTCGCGATCGCTATCAACTCTGTCCTTGTGGAATTGGGTCGGACGGTCAACGTGGTTGCTTACGCTGACGACGTGGCAGTCTGGCTGGCGGGGAAGGACTTGCCGGTGATTCTTGCGGCTCTGGAAACTGCTATTAGTGAGGGGTCTAGGGCTTTGGCTGTCAGGGGACTGCAGCTATCTAGTGCAAAAACTGAGCTCATGGTCTTTCGGCGGGGCCAGGGATGCGAGGCATCACTAAGGGTAGATGGCACCCTTGTGCAGTCTTCTCTTAAAGTTCGTTATCTTGGGTTCTGGCTTGACCCGCAGCTCAATTGGACGCACGATGTAGCTGCAGTCAAAAGGAACGTTGCAGCCCGTCTAGGTATACTGAAGTCTCTGGTTGGGAACAGATCGGTTGCGAAACGTGGTACGGCGGTTACTTTCTACCGGGTTTACCTCCGTTCCTGTGTCGACTATCATGCTCCGCTTCTAATCAGCTCCCCTCAGGCCATTGGGGGACTACAGGTGGCCCTAAATGATTGCCTTCGGGTTGTCACAGGGTGTTTGCCATCCACACCAGTTTCGGCTCTGCACATTGAGGCCGGTGAGGTACCGCTTCAGTATCGGGCCCAGGAGCTGTTAGTCAGGCTCTGTCTGCGGGCTATCGCTAGGGGTCACACTGACCCTCTAGCCAGTATCCTGCAGGATTACATGCTGCTGCCTCAGGGGGCTCGGGAATTATTGGGCGCCATAGGCTTGGGGGCTGCCTTGCTCTATCGGGGAGGGTTGGGCGCCTTCTCGATGCCACAGGTTGTTCATCCACCAGCTCCATGGGTGTGGTGTGGTGCAGCCGCTGCAGCTCTTTTGGACCCTTCTCTTCCGGTGCACCCATCAGCTGAATGTACGGTGGTTTATTGTGATGCTTCCTTTATGCAGGAAGAGGGTAGGGGTGGGGTGGGGGTGTGCATCCCAGGTCTGCACCAAGAATATGGTTACACTTTGGACGCTCTTCCGTCAGCCTTTGTGGGCGAACTTGTTGCTGTATCTGTGGACCTTGATGTGGGTGCTGACCAGCAGTTCCCACATTTTTGCGTTCTGACTGACTCCCTAGCGGGGATGGGGTTTCGGTCACTTCAGTGCTCCCACCCGCTTGCGTTGGAAATCGGGTGAAAGCTGTTTGCCCTGAATCTCCGGGGTCTTCGGGTGTCTGTCGGTTGGGTCAAGGGCCATTCTGGGGTTTTTGGAAACGAGCTAGCAGATAGCTTGGCCCGTCGGGGTTCAGGTGGGGGGTGTAGCATGGTTCGCTTCGCTCTGGGTCCTCGTGACCTGCATCCGGCTGTGAGTAGGGTCTTTCAGAAAGAGTGGGCTGCGGCCTGGGTCGTTTGTGCGACGGGGCGACAGCTGTATGCCCTCCACCCTTCTACAGCCTGCCCGCGGCTCCTGAACAGTCTTTCCCGCAGAGATGCGGGCCTGGTTTCGCGGCTGCGTACGGGTCATGTGCAGCTTCGCGCACATCTTGCACGCCTTGGTTGGGTGCGGTCGCCGGATTGTGCGTGCGGTAGTGGTGCTGAAACGGTTCATCACTTTCTCTTGGAGTGCCCTCTTTGGGCCACACAACGTCGTTTTGTTTATAGGGGAGGGAATCAATTACTTGGGGTCCTGGGGGTTCCACCTCATTCTGTGCCTGGCTGTGGGTCCCTGGGTCGGGTCCTTGGTTTCTGCCGGGCCACGCAACGGTTCGTCCTGTGAACGTGCCCCTTGGCCCTTGTTGTGTATTTCGCTCCTTCTGCTCTGTCTTTCCCCTTGCTCCTCGTCCTTCTCTGCGCTCCCACGGATTGAGTTTTGGACTAGAGTGTGTGTATGTGGGGTCCAGGTGTGGTAGGACTGCTGTCTTTTTGTTGTTTAGGCATCTTCTGGCTTGTTTGTTTAGGTTTAAGTTAGTTTAAGTTAGTTTTTTTAAGTAGCATAGGCTGAGCGAATGGCTTGGAGGCCGCATTTTTTTTGCATTCTGCTCAATAAACATATCAAGCATATCAAGCACCATCACAAGAATTCATCGTATAAAGCACGCCATTTGGTTTATTTATTTTATTTATTTATTTATTTGAGACATTAGACATCATTGCCCAAATGGACTGTGATTAAACATAATTTGACAATATCAACAAAAAATAAATTCGCAAAGCAAACATACATTTCAAGAAGAGCTATCCAGATAAATACCAATATATAGTACCAAACATACACCCAAATCTCAGAAATTGCACTGGAATATAACCAAATTTCTACGGAATAAATCTCTGAAAGTAAATATTTAAGCAATAACGCTGGTGTTAGTCAGAAAAGTCAAAAAAACACTTACATATATATATATTTTTTTTTTAATTCAGAAACAAATTTCATAAAGAAAGTTTCTAAAACACAAAACCAAGACACGAAAATTAAAGAAATATTCAAACTTCCAGTTTAGCAGTCAAAATTATACAGAAGGTCCTCGCAAACAAACCTTTCCAGTCTGTTTTTAAAGCTAAAAACAGAAGAAGCATCGACCACCCCTTGAGGGAGGCTATTCCATAAAGACACACTTCTACAGGCAAAGGAATTTCTCACTGCATCATAATGTGGACTAGCAACTTTCAGTTCAAGGGAAGATTTTCTAGTGTGATGGTTTTCACGCAACTGCGTCAGCTACTCTCGTCTTGGGTAATCCTGCAAGGATTAGTCGTTTTGTTTTAATAATGTGTGTTTTAACGTTCAGTAAAGATTGCGCGATCAGATATTTCGTAATTATTCATTAATTTCGTTAAAAACTACTCGCTAGTTGAAACAAACTTTTTTGTTGGTTTTGAAAAACCAAGCGTTATCTCCTTCGAGGATCGGTTTGGGAGCAATGTCGTCAACTGAATCTCGCTCGTGTATACTTTACCACGGGAAATAGCTGTGCTAAAGCTCAGACGCGTTCAACTGCGTGAACGACCCGGTGTATAGTGGAAGGACCCTGGTCACCAACAAACAAACCACAGATCTACACAGTATATTTTACTTAGACGACATGATTTGCTTCAATGGCGCAGCCAGGAATTTTGTTTGGAGGGGGTAAAACAAAAATAAATACGAAAACTAGCGAATTTTTTACAATGTCAGTGATTTTTCATGCTTTAAACACGCTTAATTTGAGAATTTTTTTAACGGCAGGAGGGAGTTGGGTGGGGAGAGAGGAGGAGAGGGAACACTGGTTCAGAGAACGAATTTAGGTTGTTGAGAGCAAGATCTCCAATGTTATACTACTAGACGCGAAAAAGAGGGCCCTGCTGATCTGAGTAGTAAAAAATTCTAACTGTTTGCAAATGCTCAGTATTACTGTTAATCTCGGGAGGGGCAGGTGCCCTCTTTGGCTGCCCCCCCCCCTCCCCCCCCCCTCTGGATGCGCCACTGATTTTCTTTTATTTTCATTATGTCCATATTAGGGCGATGACTTCACCTTCGTGAAAACAGACTTTTACGGAAGCACGAAGTGAAATTTTTGACTAAAAGCCATATTTTAATTTTTTTATATATTTATTTCTAAACTCAATACCGCACAAAAGTTACCTTATATGACAGTTATTAACACTGTATTTGTTTTATTTTGATCTGACAATATCTTCTGCCGCCACAACGCCTTTGAAAATCACGAAAATGTGAAATTTTTTACTAAAAGTCATATTTTAATTTTTTTCATATTTATTATTTCTAAACTCAATACCGCACAAAAGTTACCTTATATGATAGTTATTAACACTGTATCTCTTTTATTTTGATCTGACAATATCTTCTGCCTCCCCAATGCCTTTTAAAATCACGAAAATGTGAAATTTTTTACAAAACATTTTTTTTACCTTTTATTCATTTTTATTTTTTAATTACACAAGCTGTTCACTGTGAACAACGTGTGCAATTAAAAAATAAAAATGAAAAGAACCTAAAAAAAAAATGTTTTGTAAAAAATTTCACATTTTCGTGATTTCCAAAGGCATTGGGGAGGCAGAAGATATTGTCAGAAAAAAAAAATTACAGTGTTTATTTTTATTAAAAACAAAATTAAAATATTTGGTTTCACTCCGCCCTGGTCAGGTTTTACCTATTGCTAACCTGTTCTGCTCATGGGATCTTAGGTTTTTACTTTCTAGTTTTTGGTTTTTTAACATTTAAATTTGTGTGTGTACTGGTGTTGGGTCTTCATTATGGCATGATACGTGTGATGTATTTTTAAACTATTTTGCCCTTGATAACGGGGTGGAGCAATCCCCGAAACGTTGGGTTTTTACTGCATATTTGTGCCCTTTCTAGGCTTTTTAATGAATTGTCGAAAATAGCTGAGAAAACTTAATTAACTTGCCATTGTTGTTGTTAGAGTGTTGATCGTTACTAATCTGAATTGGTGCCATATTGAAATTTGAGTGGCCTACTGGCCATTATGAAAATATGCTTAATACGTTCAGCTTTTTTTTTTCAAATTGAGGACCTAGACGAACTAGTTGCAATGAATTGAATTGGTGAATGCACCACGGTCGTCATTCTTCTGTAATGTTCGTCTGTAATGTGTCATGGTTGTTATTAAAATGTAATGGCCACCACCATCTTGAAATTAGGTAACCGTTTTGAAATTATTGCTATTATCGTCTGATTTTCTCAAAATTTATAATGCAGGCGAAATAGTTAATAGTGAATGTACCAAGGTCGTTGTTAATCGGTAAATTGTGCCATTTGAGATTAGGTGGCCATTTTGAAAATATGCGTATTACGATACGTTCTCTATCAAATTCAGGACGTCAGACTGATACAGGGTGGTCAATAAAAATGTAGACGATAAAGAAACGTCGTAAATATTCTATTAATTGAGATTTTCATGTTCTGCTAAATCAGATGTGTTAAGAAAACTTGAAATTTTGTTGACATGATGGTCATTTTAATTCGATGAGGTAAATGTATGCTCAAATTGAGCTCCTTACATTTCGATGCATTTTGCTACAGTACGTAGTTGTTGCTGAAAAACTAAAGAGTGTCTTGTGTTGCAGCCCAAATAACCATGCGAATCCTTAACAAGAGTTTGTGAAGAGATTTAGGGTTAAGTTTGAAGATCTTCCTTTACGTGATAGCACACAAAAAACACATTCCCCAAATTCCATCCACATCGTCGTTGTCACATTTGCTAGAGATGAGGCGACAAACGCTTAAACGTCGTAGTTTATCTGTTTCTGAAAGTTCCTGGAGCTTTGGATTTTGTACGGGAAAAGGTTCACGTTCTTCTTAGCATGTTCTGCTTTAGTGATATTCTTTTAACGTTGATAGCTCGAGATCGCTGTCTTGATGAGGTTCTTGGACTTTTTCTCACACCTTCATGTTATATCTCCACATTCCGTTGTGATCGAACTGTCAGTGGACGACCTGAATTTTTTGCGTTTTGGTTCAAAATCGTTCCAGCTTCTTTAAATTTATGTACCAGCCCCAATATTGGAGTCCGTGTTGGAACACAGAAGTTTGGAAATTGTTTACGAAATTTACGCCGAACCTTTGTTGTAGATTGCGTTGTTGTAAACGTTTCAACAATGAAAGCACGATGTTGAATTGTATACCGAACCGCCATCTTTGAAATGTTGCGGGAGTAAAATCAATACCGCAGAAACAAAATTTGAAGTTTTCTTAAAACATCTGACTTATGAGAACATGAAAATATTAATAAATAAAATATTTACGATTTTTCTTTATCGTCTACATTTTTTAACCAGTTTTAGTAGCAAAACTGTTAACGTACCATGGTTGTTGTATATGTTAATCTGTACTGGGCGTCATCTTGAAATTAGGAACCCATTTTGAAATTGTATTTATTATCGTCCGATTTCTTTCAAATGCAGAATGTAGACGAACTAGTGTCAACGAATTAAAATGGTGAAGCAATCAAGGTCGCTATTAATCTGCAATGGGCTCCATTTTGAAATTGGATAGCCGTTTAAAAAATATAATTTTGTAATCCGAATTAAAACGGTGTATTAATCTGAAATTCAGTATGAACTGACCCGGAATTACTGGTAATTAAGAAGAAATACCGGGAATTTACTGAGAATTCAGAAGAATTACTTGCAATTTTTGAAGATTAACAAGGAATTGACAGGTACTACCAGGAATTTAACGAGAATTACCTGGAATTGGAAGTTATTGGAAGTTATTGGAAGTTATTAAGACTTATCTTGAATTTACCGAAAATTAGAAGAATTACAGGGAATTAATAGGAATGGACTGGGAAATTTATTGCAAATTAAAGAGAATTACTAGAAATTATCACATAATCACAAGGAATTAATAGGAACTATCTGGAATTGACTGGAAATTACCTGGAATTTACTGTTAATTAAGAAAAAAACTTGTAATGTACTGAGAATTATGAACAATTACGAGGAATTATCAAAGAGTTACGAGGCATTAATGGGATGAATGGGAAATCACTGAAGTTTAACGAGCGATAGGAAGTATTGGTAGTAATTATCGAAGATTAACAAGTAATTAATGGAAACTACCTAGAATTGACAGAGAATTGCCTGGAATTCAGTGGGAGTTATGAAAAATTATATTAAACTTCATGACAATTAAGAAGAATTAAACGGAATTATCAAGAAATTATGAGGAATTGGTCAGACAGTTCCCATGTCCGTGACCTTAAACTCCCCAAATAAGAGTGACAATAACCCGAGCGTGTTGCCATGGCTTTGTCCTAGGAAAATAATTTAGTTTCAGGGCATATGCTAGTGTGGTGTGAGACGTGTAGGATATCGCCCGCTTTCCGAGTGCTGGGATCTAACAATGTCGAGGTCACGTTTGTTGGATTCCAGCATGAGGAAAGCGGGCGATATCCTTCTTCTCACCCGTTTTGAAGCTATCAGTCCGACGCACATTGTTGAGCGTAAGGGAGTGCGAGTGGAATACATTGTTGCGTTTAGCCAGAGGAAAGTTTGTGTAGAATGTTCGTTAAGACGCAATGCTACACGCAACGAAAAGAGCAACGTTTAATTTTGAAAACGGTTGCAATGTTGTAACTAACATGAATTCTTGAACGGTTTTTTTTTACGTTTGAGGTGGTGTTGTTTTCAAAAATTGTTCCAATTAATTGATTATATTCGGTTGCAATATTCCTTTTTGTGATTTAACGGAAACCAACGTTTGCAAAGCAGCGGTTGCAATGTTGTGAGTAACGTGAATTGTTGAACGTAATTATTTTTTTTTTATCTGTTATGTTTTCTTATTTGTTTCAGTAAATTTATTAAATTTGTTTGTTTTCTTCCACTTTTCATTTAACGGAAACGGGGGCTGGGATCCACGTGGAGTGCTTGGATCCAGGATCCCAGCCCTTCGCCGTGGATCCCAGCACTCCTTCGTGGATCCCAGCACTCCTCGTCCTCGTTCATTGTTGCGATCCCGTCGTGCTGTATTATTATAAGAGGACTGAGAGCTTCAAAACGGGTGAGAAATCAAAGGGTTTAACGAGCGTTAACCACTCCTGAGAAATCAAAGGGTTTCAAAGGGTTTAACGAGCGTTAACCACTCCTGGTCATCTGCCCGAAGCCCTAAGGCTCCTGAGAAATCAAAGGATTTTAGCGAGCGTTAACCGCACCCGGTCATCTGCCCGACGAAGCCCTAAGGCCCTATGTCTGCAACACCCGGAATGGATTCTCCTGAGAAATGTTTTACTCACAACAATGTAGTTACAACAATCGTAAACGACTAGTTATTCCAAGTAACTTTAAGTCGAGAATGTGTTCATAAACTCATCAGTTTGTTATTGTTTACCATACATATATAATTTTACTTTGTTAGGTCAATGTTGGGCAATTGTACTTGTTTCTGTCTCCTGAGACAAAATGATTGTTGGTCCAGACTTTTCGGTCGTGGTTTTTGATGGTTTTTTTTTTTCGAGCAAATCCTAAACGAATTGGGCACAAAACGTTTGTACTCCTGCTGAAGGAGTAATGGCCACCATGCGCCATTTTGTTTTGGCAGAATAATTTCCGCTTTTGCGCATGTACACTGACTCTGGCTTTTTACGGTAAAAGCCCTATCTCCATATAACCAGTTACGCCTTGATGTACTGATGCACTAATGACTGATGGACATCATGTCCAATCGTTTCAACTCAGATTATGGAAAGATGTTCCAAGGTA
>JAHWFP010252165.1:0-20084 GCA_023313725.1 Lithobius niger | reverse complement strand
CAACGTTGGGGCTAATTACCTAGTTGTCGACGCGCCACAAAGCCTTAATACCCTCCCCCCTCTCCCTATTCAAGCTCGTTGTTATATCCAATTACTGCAGACGACATCGAAGGAAGACGGAGATAAAAGTCAACGCTATTGAGATTCCAAAATTAGTTTTTTTTTCGTATTTTCTTGACTGAATCCAAACCATTACTGCTTATCTGCTCAAACCATAAAGCAAATTTTATGATTTAACAAAGAAGTCGAACCACTCATACGTCGACAACCCAAACCTCAGTTGTCGAGTTAATTTATTTTTCAGCGCAAACCTTACACTGTAGTCGTTTGTAGTAGAGCTGCTCTTCTGTATGATGATATAAATTGAATTCAATGAATTCTGAGCGTGTCCACGCATCAAGTAGTCGAGTGAATTGGATGGCAGTCAACACTCAAATTATTGATTTTAGGGAACCGAATCAACGTTTAGATGTATATCAAATTTGTGTAATAATGGAGATTGGTTTTCTTTGCTCCTTCTCTGCCAGCCAACACCGATCATCATATCGATCATTCACTCCAGTATTGCGTGGAGATAATTGCAGGGCAAGCGTGACCGTCGTGACGTGGCGTAATAATCGATCAATCCCAGCTACTGATATTATCGAACGTTTTGAGCGGAAACATTTGATTATTCATGGCGTCAGTTAAGGCAACCTAAACAGCATTCCGATAGCCGACTCTGTAATCGATGAAAAAAATCCGATTTTCGTAAACAAAATCTAATAGTACTCACCGTCCAACCGATTTTGATGGGAGGGTGGGGGGATCGAAGCTTCATCATAGCACATCGCAAGCTCGGTCATTAGCCCAACCACAGTCACAGTGCAGTGGTCCGGCTTGGCACTGCGCCACACAGTACAGAAATGTTCGACAAACCACAAATCCAGATCTTATCATAGATTTTTACCTCCTGCAAAAATTAAAAACTCCATACAGGAAGACCCATCGCCATCTGACGTACTAAGACCCGCGGAAGATTTAAACAGCGATGCACGCCATCAGTATGGTGTCAATCTACTAGCACGTGACGGACCGTAAGTGAGCGGCAATATCAGTGACATTCAGGAGGAAAAATACCCTTCAAAAGGAAGCAATGTGTACGGTTGGTGACTGTAAAGGACTAGTTACGGCAATTGAACAAAATCAAGTAAATTCTTTGAAGTACTGTTGTCATTTGGATTTAATAACACACAAAAAGTTTAGTCTTTTGTTATTATTAATTTTGAGTTGGGATAGACTCCAATAAAACAGGCCCCTAGCTGTGTCGATAATAAGGCTATTAAGTTTTCACACTCAGCATGGAATCAGACTAAACCAAACTCACCGCTACTTAATTTGAAACTATACCTTTCGCACGGATATAGTAGCAAAATAATATTATTACCATTCGTTTGTTTTAATGTCAAATTATGTTTCGTGTGAAAACTGTAGCCGCTTTACCGACAAAATTTTAAGGCTATTACTACTGTTTATACACACGTCGAAGCTAAATCTTAGCTAACCACAGAAGGCTTGCCTGTAATGCAGACGTGCATACAGTTGGAAAGCAATGATAAAAGTTGTAGATTTACTGTATGATTAACTGGAGTGAAAGAACTTTTAAATGTTCGAAGAAAACTAAAACAACCATACTTTAAGGGTACTTAAAAGCGGGACTTCACTGCAACGTTTTCGCCGAGCTAAATTCTTAGGCTAGGAACAAACAATAGCAGATGAATCTTATGTGGTATTTCAATGCCTATGCAGTTCTGTAGTTGTGAATACAAATGAACGTACGAAAAATATGTGCGCACTCATGCTGAAATAAAGTTCTTGTGTTCTCACGAACAACAATATAAAGCAAAACTAAATCTTGAAACTGCCCATTTTTACGCAAAATCCTTCTGAACACTACGACGTTATGACAGAATACTACACATTAAAATAATGTCTCCATTTTACAAAAATTGGGTATTCCTAATTTCTCCCACCAGGACAAACCAATAGAAATAGCCGAGCAAAATTCCCATCCCAACTTCAGGTTCTCTATACTCGCAGTTTCTAAGCTGCTTTAGATGCATTTTATTTATTATTTTTGTTCTTGTGCTTTGAGTTTTTAAGATTTTACAGATTTCAAAGTGTTTTACTTGACTTTGGTTTCTTAGCCGTGTCTTTGATAACGATGCGGGGATTACGTCGAAACGTCGCAAATTGTTATTTTGTGTGCACTCTAGTGGTTTTCCAATTTTTTATCGTTACTGCTCAGTGGTTCTTCTTCGCACTTACTGGTGAATGGCTGTGTATGTGTTACAAAACATGCAATTGAAGATATTCACACTAGTTTCTAGTTTCTCTAAATGCCTAGCTTTTCATCCCCGTTCGTAACTCATGTTATTGCGTAGCCATTAAACTGATAGATAATTTTAAAGAATTTTGAAAGAATTGTAGCTGGGAACAGTATCCGAATGTTCAATGTGTATTATCCACGGCCAACATTGTCCTTCCCTCCGTCGTTGGCCATTGGCCTATTACTACCACACAAGCGTTAGAACCCGGGTAAATTATGAGTCTGCATTCCACGGTTGCTAGGCAACAGGATTTAATGGCTGCAGCGTATAGCCCTGTGTGCATCGGAGGCCTTTTCACCAACTTCGGTGATGGGGGATGATAGAATCGCGGAAGACGATGAATGGTTGGCGTAATTGCAACGAGGTGGTTGGTTGGAGGCTGAACTTCGAGGCTGAACGAAGCTCAAAATGTCCATCAAAGCAGTTGTACTGTCAAAGAGATATAAGTGCCTTTGATGTTAGAAGTGGGAGGTTGAAAAAGAGGGAACTATTTTGCGAACCACTAAAGTGGAATAGTCCGTTACTCCGCCGCTCTCCACCAGTTAGTTATATTAGCCACATAAGCCCTTTTCACCAAGTGAAGCACACAAGCTCGTTGGCACAGCTCTCCTTTCGTAGGAAATCCAAAGGGAAAGGATTTTGGTGGTTTAGAATGGTATTCAGAATTTGCATGCGAAGCTCTAAGCTCCGAGGATTTAAGCTGTGAATACAGCAGAGCAGCTTTTGTGAGATTAAGTGCAAGCCGCCTAAATACAGACATTAAGCACAAAACTTTTTGCGAAATTTCAAGTGTAATATTTAGAATTTCTAAAATAAAATGGTGAATACAGTGCGTCCTTCAGCCAGAACAAAAACTTAACAAAATTTAAAGAGGTGACATCATACCAAAATGGTCGTAAACATTAGGAGTTTTTTTGTGACATGGCGTTTTACGCCTTATTTTGGCAACCTTTCGTGGAAATGGGAGGAATTCATTCGAATTTCTACCAAGTGATTTATTATTGTGGTGATAATTGTTTTATTTTGTCATTTATTTGTTATTTTTAGCACGATTGTAAAGGCAGGAATAGGTGTTAATCGTTAATTAAAAGCTGGTGTTATCATACCTTTTTGGTAGTTGTGTGTGTCATCCAAAAGTGCTTACACTAAACATGAATGTGATGACTACTGTGCAACTAATGGCCCTTTCTTCTACAGGTCCGTCAAACTAATATTCTTTGGAAGTTCGCAGGCATTTGGAAGGAACAGCAATAATCAAGTATTGATAAAAACTCAAAGCCCTTCTTATTACACGAGATAAAAACTAGCTCAGTATATTGAAAAGAACACGAAACATGTGTGTTTATTTTCAAAGGTAAAATTTACGGAAAAAACACAAAACTGCAAGAATTCTTCACTTGGGAGCTGCCATTTTAGATGAGTGCAATGCGCATTCCTTAATGTGCTTTTATCAAACTAAACCATATTTTTAAACTTATTAGGGATAAGATATTGTCATCTGCCGTATGGTGACGTATTTTCTGTTGTAAATCAAGTGTGTACAGAAAAAAGACACTGACACCGTAAGGATATTGTGTTAAAATAATTAGTACGATAATCAAGTGATTCCAAGGTAACTGACATGGCTACCAGGGCCAGTATTCGCCCGCAGTTTTTTCGTGTCAACTCCCCTGGAAAAAAAAACACTATGAAATTCACTGGTGGTTTTATTCACCCATTTTACCTATTTTTTTTGCCTATCTGTGTTTAAAGTTATCGGGCTGCATCGAGATCCTAAACACAAACAACAGTTCATCTATAAAAGGTTAATATTACCTTTGGTTAATACATTATTCAATATTTTAAGGCTGTTTATTAACTGTCTGTAAGAAAAGGTTTTTGTTAAAACAGTGGTCACTCATTACAAAGGTTATTGGCATTATTATGTTAGTACATTAACCTAACCTAACAACTAGTATTCTACATGTAAAACACTCACGAACTAAAACATAAGCCGTAAGTTAGACTCAATGAAACTCAAAGCCGATAAAATCCGTACAAAAAAAACCGAAAAACCAGATAACCCTTCCCTCCCTCCTCCCCCTCCCCAAATAATAACAAAACCCGGAAAGCCCATGTGGGTAGGGTATTTTTAGGAAAAAACCCTGCCCATGGTTACCAGATATCGAAGAAATTAAAAACTTAGTTGAACAATTTTAAATTATACGATGTCTATAAAGATAAATGCGTAGGGTACAGAACGAATGAAAAGGAATCTTCTTTACTACTAGACCGTAACGTATGCCATTATGGTTTCAGAAACAACGGTAATGAAGATGTGAAGAAGCAAGAAGAATCGAGGAACTTCTAGCGTTAGGAGAGCAACCATGAACTGTGGCTGCCAGTAGAACACTGGCACAGAAATACATTATAGTATGAGTAAACACTGTGCACGAGTATACGAAGATAGAATTTGCTCCATTTCATATTTTCAGGGAATCCACAACTCACCATGTTCGCACCGAGTACGTGGGTAACTCTGCGTCTAGTGTACGAAACAGAGAACGTCGGTCAAGAGCCAACAAGGAAACCTAGTACAGTAAATAATAACTCCTTTTTTTCGAGAAAAATTGTCTAACAGCTTGAATATTTCAATTACGAAAGATCTCGTACGTAGACCGCAGCATCATCGCCACATGACGCAGGCCAACGTTAGTGAAAGGCTAAAGTGCGAAGTTTTCGGCATAGAAATGACAAAATTTTCAAGACCACACCCCATACTGGGATAATGTTGGCACAAATAGAAACTAAGGTTTGAACATCAACCATCTTTGATGCGTGTATTCTAACATAAACTCAGCTGGTCACGAAGGCAATTGCACCACTTCCTTGTATGTCCATTAAGAATGCAAAAGCCACACAGAATCGGCAAGATGGAGGTCTTTGAGATGGGCGAGTTGGTGATTGCGAGAGCTTGAGTGCGAAATATCCATCTCTCTCTCTGCCCGCAAACCAGCGGGTGGCAGAGTGTATAGAAGGCCTGTTGGCAACTAAGTTCAACACTTGTTAGCACTACCTCTATCCAGCCTTTCCTGGCTCCAGTTTAGCCTAAGGTACACAACAACTGTTGGTGTAGCCATGGTTACCAATGTAATGTATTCGGCCTTTTCCTACAAGTCTAACACACCTTACATTAAAATACCTCAACAAATATCTTAATGGCGTTTTGGGAGGGCTGTATAAGTCTGTAGTGAAGTTCAATTACATCAGTTTGCCATTCGGTTTGGGTACTGCATCTACCAAGCATTAAAATATTAATTTAACATTATTGATTTTGGAACCGTCCCACAATCAAATAAGAAATTTAAAATTAAAGTTTTACAGCATTCTATGTCAGTTGTTTTAACCCCTCTCACCATTAATTTTTTAATGACGTGGATGCAAAGCAAAGCAGAGTTACTGGTGATGGTGTGTCTATTCGTGTTTATTCAGTGTAACTTTTGAACACGGTATTTACTTACTTTAAACTACTCATGTCTTGAACATCAATGGAATTCTGGGTAATTCTAGCAATTTCTAGGTTCTGAGACCTAGCATTATTAGTTTTTTGGGAAGATGCATCATTCCCAGCGATTGACTTGTTAAAGACATGAGAGACAGTTGCGCACACTAGCAGCGCCCTCATGAAAAAAGGCATCACGCACAGAAAAAAATGGTCGAAACGAAGCGATGCTCATCTGGTGCTCCTTGCTGGGTGCTCCTCGCTCCTAGTGGCTACGTACTAGATCAATATGGGCTGCGATCAGTTAATCACAGATTACTCGACAATCTATATATATAATTACACAAAATCCGCAAGGCAGCCAGCATCAGCCAGCAGCAGCAGCAAGCAGGACATATGAAGCAGTCATCTGCATCTGCAGCGCAGCCAGCAGGACATACCATGCCATCTACCGACCAAGGCTGATATAGTAGCTGCGCCCAGAACGCAACGTCCAGCAGCGCGAACATACGATGCCATCTACTGACCGAACGCAACTTAATGAGGTGGGGGGCGAGACCAGGGGGGGGGGGGAAGGGAAGGGGAGTGAGACGACTCCGCTAGTAAAACATAAGAAACGAATCATGGTGCCGCAGTGAATATATACCCTAAGCGAACGTTTGTCCAAGAGAGGTTTGTGATCGTATAGACTGGTCGAAGAGCGAGGCTAATGCGGGGAAGCTACACTGGCATACCTGCAAAGTCGAGCTCTATCGGTCGTAGCTCGGTGGTCCTCCAGTGAGGCTTTTGACTATCAATACTTCCCAGCGTGCCTCGTTGCAAGCCCATTCCGTCATTTTGTTCATTCCCGTGACCCCTCTACCGCGAGTTGTACAGCTGACGAAGGAGGTCATCAAGTCGTATCCTCTGAAACACTAATAATCCTTGCTGAGAAGATCGGAAGTTGTCCGCTGATCTTCGGGTCTGGACTTCCCGTCCTGTCTAGTGAGGTTCAAAATCAAGCCAGTGAACCTTTATAAGCATTGTGCTTTCAAATAAATAAGACTCATAGAAACTATTGACGAATCCCTTCCTATCCTTCTGAAACCTATGCTTTACATCTCAGCAAGACTGAACGAAATGAGGGGATTTCGCTGGCTTCTATTGCGGATCATACTGTCGAAATACAATTTTAATGTTAGACACCCTAACAAAATCCTAGGAAAAGAACGTACGAATGGAATAAAAAAGAAAAAAAAAGGTACCAGCTAAAGCTATGCGCACGCACCCCAACCAAGAACGACGAAATAAAACAGGTTCAATCGGCGTTTATAGAATTAAGCGTGGGTGCCGAGACCACGTCAGCCAGAAGGGCATTCCAGGCTGCACAACCCGCTCGCAACAGTACTGGCGTCTAATGTTACCAATGGAGCGATTTCCCCGGAGTTTGAAAGGCTAATCTCTGATTAGAGGTAACGAAACAGAAAAGAATCTGAGATGTTAACGTCAATTAGGTGGCGAATGTTTCGGTACGTCAGAATAAGATCACCTCTTAGCAATCGACAGTTAAGCCGTTCTTGGTACGAGATAGAATTGAGTTGTTTACACCACTTAGATATTCAGACGTATCAGAAAAGAGGCAGAACAGGGGCGAGAAATCTGAGAGCATTACTCCATCACAGGTGTGAGAAAAACTATGGCGAAAAGATAAGGTTTGACACGGGAGAAACTTTTGAGAATAAAATGACCTTTTCTGTAAACTTGGAAATGATACTGTCGACATTGGAATCAAAGCATCAAGAACTCGTGTTTTTCCAGTGAAAAAGTATCAGCGAATATTCTACAAATCACTGAAGTAGTATCTTATAATGGCAGAGTGATGGAAGAGCTCATCATAAAGTGGCTTATGGTTTGCATCTGCTAGCTGCCTATAAAGATTATTCTTACCTAGAAAGCTTACCTAGAAAGATTATCTGCCAAACCTGGTACTCTTGGTAGTGCTGGTAGTAATCTTTCAATAGCTATGGTGTCTATTTGCGGTATTGTGGACATTTTCTGAGCTCTTGGCGTGATTCAGAAATTTCCCGTTTCGAATGGCTAGGTATTCTATCACAATTTTATCTATAAAAGCATTACTTTGCTCTAGACGAAGTTACGCTACAAGAAATTATATTTAAAAAAAATCATAAAACGAAACTAGAACTTGGCTAGAGAAACATATTCGTTGTGTTCTTCTCTCAAAACTGACAATTTAGTTTCCAGAAAGTTCATTCCTAGGCGGTCAGCTCTCTGAATGAAAGTGTGGCGAGCTCACACTAAATCCAACACTCTCCCATTTCTCCAGTAACCGAGCGAACGAAGCAGAGAGGGTAGCATTAAAGACTGCCTTGTGAGACTGCAAGATACCCTAATCTGAGAATGGAAGAAAAGACAACTGCCTCAACTGAGACTCGAAGCTACGAACATACGTTTGTACGGGTTCGAGTTCCATGTCGGAGCAGTTGCTTTTTTCCTCAGACTAGTGTATCGTAATGTTGTGGCAAGGGGGACGGGGGAGAACTGAGGCTTTATGGCGTGTCGACAACTAGGTCGTTAGAGCCAACCTTATTGACAAAGCAGTGGTCTGGGTTCCACTGCACCACACATTATAGGTGTTAAACATCCCCCAAATCTTGATCGTATCATACATCTGTACCTTTCAAAATATTAAAAAAAAAAAAAAAAAAAAAAAAAACACGACAAGAGGACAGGCCCATTGCAGAATTGAGGCGTTAAAAGGCGCCTTTTCACGTTTTCAACTCCAAGATGCAGCATCGTAGAATCTTTAATCAATATAAAGAAAATAGCGGTAAATTGAAAAAAAGAAACAACACTTCGCTGCAGCGCCTCGAATTTTCATAACAAAAACGAGATCACGTGACCCACTTCAGCCAATTGGATTCTTCAGAATCTGGAACGTGGATGCTCTGTTTAGAATATGGGCGACGCTATCGAAATGGTGAACAGGCGCCTTTAATTGGAACAGTTTTGTTTACCTTTA
Organism: Lithobius niger; assembly: GCA_023313725.1. NCBI lineage: Eukaryota > Metazoa > Arthropoda > Chilopoda > Lithobiomorpha > Lithobiidae > Lithobius > Lithobius niger. The sequence goes on along the minus strand of JAHWFP010252165.1, from coordinate 11,215 downwards.
TGGTTTAATGTTTAATAATTCCAATACCTACATAGAAATCCAAAGTGTTTTCCTAATCTAAATCGACAGGATACAGCTGGTGGGACAGACAGTATTGCATTTCTCCACACTCTTTGTTGGCACTGAGTCTGTTTGTGGAGTGTGCTAACAAACAGCAATCATTTCGCGCCAGCAAGGGCGCCTCTACTTGCCTCCATATATCCAAAAGACCACAGCAGGCGTCGCAAGTTGTGCATGGAGCACGAGGCACGAGGGACAATCAAAAGCGAAGATTCACATTTTTCCCAATAATTCTGTGCTAAACTGGCCGTGAAGCACGCAGCTCGCAACTGCGCCTGCGCAAAAGCAGTCACACCACTCAGTTCCACAACAAAGCTCCTGTGTCAGGTTGGCATTGGCACGGCACAACTAAGCTAAATAAAATGCTGGGATCGAGTATACCCTCAGGCCCACCTATAACTGCTTTGGTTCCTGGGGTGGATCCGCCGAAGTTAATGCCCTAGAGGCAATCACGATTTAGGGTTAGAAGTAAACTTTCTTTTTTTTTGGTGCATCAAGAGATGTTGTCCCTTTTGCACCTTTTCTATTGTGAATCACTGCAGCATCTCTCGTGATACCTACCGAAAAAACAAAAACTCAGAGTGTGCAGCCTTCATTGAGGAATTGGTAGAGTGAAGTGACAGATGTCTGTCTGCTGGTTTAATTATTACACATAATATCTCAGGAGCTAAGAAAATTGTCGATAATTTTTTTTCACCACGAGGGTTCTGGCCCCCTACCTCACGAGTGCTAATGAGCCAAAAACGGCGAGTGACGATAAAAAAATATGATAATTCCCAGAAACTCGCGGGGTATTTAGTATCATTACTCTGCATTCGTAAGTTACACGGAATTAATAATTAAATTTTTATTGTTATATGCATTTAAATATCTATATATATAATACGCTTAGGTTGGGCAAGCAAATTCTTCATTATTATGCACTACAATGAAAGAGGGTGTGTAATGATAGAGGGCGAGCGACCGATAATGTCAAACAAACAGATGTGGCCTATAACAATCGACATATTGCATTAATAAAGCTAGCTCTTAAGAGCCGACTTAGAACAGTTTCAAAGTTGGTTGAGTAACAATCACTGCATGCACAACCGTTGTTGGGCTTGGTATCAGAACAGAGAAACGTCCTCCATTAAAAATAAACATTTACTTCCATAACACAAATCAGCAGGGGTTCAAAGAGGGAACAGAGATGGGGATATTCAGACCACACAATAGGGGAAACCGGGGCCCACTACAGTGTTACGCTCAGGTATGCGGGAACCAGCTAGCCGGCATATGTTACGCCGAGGGTACAGCTAGTAATTTTTATTTTATTAAAACTGCCAGTAGAGAACCTGACCTCTTGCCTGCTAGCAAGAAAAACGGCACGAAAAAAAGTATTTCGATGTTTTTTCTCTCTTTTCTGTTACAAATACACATGTTCCTTGTATTACGAATTTTATTATATTAGTTATATTTTAATCAAAGTGTTATCAGTTTTTTGCCATTTCTCTTTTCTTTATATTAGTTTTGTTAGATATTCTGATTTTGTAGTTTTGTTTAAACAAAAAGCCCACTACAAACTAACCATGGCTTCGTAGTGATTATATATGTACACACTATGGCAATATAAAAAAATAAACTATCAGGCAATAGGTCAGGTTCCCTTCTGGCAGTTTCTAAGCTGCCTCACATATATTTTTATTTTATTAACTGTTATTCATTAGTTTTTCCGTTTTTATGGATTTAAAAGTGTTAACTTGACTTTCCCATCTTATCTTTTATTGCTTGATAACGAAGCACGGATTTCTCCGAAACTTCCCATTTTGATCGTTATACTTGTGTTAATTTAATAACACAATATGTTTAACCATCGTTGCTAAATTCTGTAAACAATTGCGGAATTGCATGTTTACGTAAAGTGATTTTAATAGCAGTTGCTTTAACTTATTTTGCTGCGAAAAAAAATCGAGTTCGCAGTAACCACGTATTTTTTCCTCTAACCAATATTGCTTTGTTGCCTGTATAAATAAATAAACAATCCGCTCAGTGTTGTTTTACTCCCATTAGGTTCAGGTAAACGTCAGCATGATTTAACGTTTTGACTGGTCTATCGTTGTGCTCAAACCACTCTGTCGGCATATGTGACAAGCATCCCTATGCCCACCAGTGCTCTATACTGTTGGTAATGGTCCCTATTCTATTAAGGTGACTACACCCATTCTATGAAATGCATTCCGGATTTTGATGTCTCATTCTCGGAAAACTCTGGCAGTTCATGTTACAAATCACACTGGCGAAATGGGAAAAAGCAGGCTTTGCCAAGAACCTGTCGAATTACATTGAGAACGAAATTCTTTTTAGCAATTCATTTTTTGCGTTGGAACTTTTTGTCACTAATTGACAAATATTACGAGTGATGGACGTGATTAGGTATTTCCGGTGATAAGACTATTGACTTCCTTCTCAGCTTAAGGCTGTTAAGGACAATTTCCGATTACACTTAACACTCTTCGATGCAGTTTCCCCCAAAAACTCTAGAGTTATTTCTCGGAAAATACACATTCATAATTTTCTAACGACGATACAATGGGAAGCCAGTAAAAGCAGCCGCCAGCCAATCACCATTTTATTAGATAAAACGCGGCACGCAAGTACGCGGCATTTTATCAGATAAAACTGTCAGCTTTGTCCCTCCATGTTGGCTGTAGGATCGAATCGTCTGGTTTTGTGGTCTTCGCCACATAATGCAAGTATGACAAAACTACATTTAGCAGGCTGAACGTCTTTCCTGGTAACACGGATACGGAGTATATAAGAATGAAGGGGGCGAAACTAAAACCCCTTTCGTACAACAATGCTGTACCTGGATTGAGTATTATTAGTTATTTAGTTAAATTTTTCACTTACGTGGTATGACGATCACTGGAACTCGCACTACTTCTTTAATGATAACTTACTTTACGTTTCAAGTCGTCATTTGTACCACTACGTTTTTAAGGGTGATGTGAGACCCGGTTCCCGGCGTGCTTGTACACTTCCTACAATCGGGTCTTGCAAGAAATGTATTTCAGTCATGTACTTCTTAGTAGAATTTAAGCTGTAATTTTAGCCTAGCGTCAAAGCTCGAGGTAAAATTCCTGACCATTACTGAAAGTTGACTGGGACGGCAAAGGCTAAAACTCTTCTCATATCACTCTGAACAATGCAGTGTTACAAATAATGACTTCAGACATGAGATAAGTTATCAATAAACAAGTTCATTGTGAGTTCCAGTGATCGTCGTAGTGCGTGAGTGAAAATTTTAATAATAACGCTTAATCCAGGTACGGAATTGTTCTACGAAAGTGGTTTTAGTTTCGCCCCCTTTAGTCTATATATACTCTGCTACCGTGAAACACACGATACAGACTACGAGTCCGTGTCTTTTAACATGGACGGTTTTTAAGAATAAAAATTTGCCAATTTCACAATTGCAATCTGTCACACGCCATGCCAGAACCTAAGCACTCCTCGTGCGTTTAAGAACTCTCATAAGCTCTATAGCACAGAGAATCTAAGCCGAGGTTCCCTTTAGATACCTTTCACCTTTGCGGAATCTTGTTACCATTCAATATTAATCACGCAACGGTGTTGTCTTCTTATATGATGCCATTCGACATTCTTTACAAAGACAGATGCCCGTCAGGTTGGTGTCCTGTCAGTTAAGCCTTTAGTTGTGATTTATCTTTTCCGTTGCTTACATTAGCCAGTGGTTTTTGCCTCTTCCACCTTTTCTTCATTCTTATCACCCTCTCTTCTGATGACCCAGGGGCGCGAGGAGGCGACAGATGAGCCAGAAGGTCACACCAACGCCAACCGGCAGCTCGACATTTAATTTATCGACGTAATTCAAGTGGAAAGCCAGAAAAGCCAGTCAAGCCAATTCGTAAGGACAGCCAGGCCAGTCGACGATGCCTGAATAATGAAGGATAATTACTACTCTGTCTTGCTGATACGGCGATGAACGTCAGAGGAACGCTGGGCCAAAGGAAAATTAACACAATGGGGAAAAGTGATTCATTGACCTGTCGTGCATGCGAAGCTCTAAAATTCATTTTAAAAGTTTAAATTATAAATCGAACTGGAATAAACTTCGTTTTGCGCCGGCAGGCGCGAACACAGCTGAACCCCATTGTGAGGCCAATCATTATTTCAGGACTATCCTAACCCGCACTAGCCGGGTAAATTTCATTGTTGAACTTTAGGACAAGTAATAAATAAATCAGCCGACATTCAAGACTGAACTTGGAAGAATCCGGGGTACACAAGTCTGAGAAGGAAAGAAAATAAGATTGCCTTGACGGGGCTTCGCTCCCCGACCTTTTATACACCAGCCGGGAGCTCTCGGTACTTGTATTTAGTTCGGTAACAAGTACAGGATGGTCCACAAAAAACTGACGACCCAACATTTTCTAAGTCCAACTTTTCTAGTTAGCACCCCTCAGAACAAGTAGAGGACAAATCTTCAGTTTCATTGGATTTGATTTCTGTCATATCTTAGGTTTGAAGGGTGCTAACTAGAAAAGTTGGACTTAGAAAATGTTGGGTCGTCAGTTTTTTGTGGACCACCCTGTGTAGTTGAGCTCTGGCGAAAGCTTTAAAAGTATAGCGCACTGCAATGCGACACTTTGATTAGAATTTCTCTGGGTTAGGTTTGTTTAATTATTCTGCAAATTGCAGCTGCGAGTTCCAGACCCAACTCCAATGTATTTAGGCGCGTTCAACCTGAAAATCGTTAATGTAGCAAGACCCACTGCTTCGCTTGTTGAACACTACATCAGTGGACCTTGGAGCATCCGTCAAGACTGGACCCTCCGGTCCTCAAGAGTCATTTTTCGATGAACTTTGCAGCAATTGAAGACAATGTAAAATCAATTGTAAACAATACTATGCAACATGTGTCATTGTAATCTGGCATGTAGCGGCGGTTGGACATGGCAACGTTTTTGGAACGATTAATTCGGTTTAGGTCCCCAATCTGGAAAGACATACCCAAAATTCGATCCCCAATTTCAGCCACGCAAATGGAAATTAGTTTACCAACTTCAATCTCCAGGTCCTTCCAAAACCCTTCCACCCTCACAATCTTGCACCCCAAATCAGTCGAGCGTCCTCCATCGGAATTAAACTCTGAACTGTACAAGACAACCGTTCCATCTATATGAGGTACGTTAGGTTAAAGAAGGGTCTCCAGCGCTGAGGGACTGAAATATTTCCGATGCTGCCTCAACAAGAGAAAGTTCTGCAGCACTGCAAATGAAACAAGCGACTGCAGCGACTACAGAGTCGCTACTGGTCTTCTGTACACTTCCGCCACGTTTTCAACGAAAATGTGGTAGTGCACACATCACGCATTGCAACAGCGATTTCGAACGATCTTTATTGTATAATCTAAAAGTAGTAGCCCTGAGAATTGCCGCTTTAAAATTAGAATTGCCGCTGGCTTTTAGGCCTAGTTTTAGAGTTTATGCCTAATTTTGAGCTTTTAACCCATTTTTTTTACCTGCCATTTTAATTTCGTAAGTAGAAGCTAACAGAGAACTGGGTTCGAGAGTAGGTTCATGCAATATGGTGCCGAGAGTTTTTTTTAATGAAGCTAATGTGCGTCGTTAACGAAATCCTTTTTATTTTCACAGTTGCATGTCTTCCTGTAGGGGTTAAATGCGACCATCAAATATTATTATTTCATTGAGTTACGCGGAGAAAGCTAATTAGCTATAAGAGGGCAACGATGTTTTAATTTGCCATGTTTTTTAAAGTCCAATTGACTACAACTGAAAAAGACGACTGACGAACAAAGTCGTTGCCATAGTCTACCCTTCCGTTTCGGCTGTACAGAAGATTAAATGTGATAGAAATTGGGATTAGTTATACTGAAGGTGCAAACTTGAAATGTTTGGCTTTCCTATGTTAAGCATTGGTTTCTGCTGAGTTGAGCAGTTGCAACAGTTCGTTCGCTTGTCTGACCTTGAACGCGTAGAACATGTTTGCATTGAAATATTCACATTGTGGTTGTATTGTATTGGAATTTTCAGAACGTAGCGTATATTACGAGTTGAAGGTCAAAGGAACGGAACAAAGCACCGAATTGCGCTACTCATCCGAAGCCGATGCTGGCCGCTTGATATGTAGCCTCCTACAGCTTAAATTCCACTAAGAAGTATGACTGAAATACATTTCCTGCAAGACCTGACAGCAGGAAGTGGACAAGCACACCGGGAACCGAGTCTGGTTTGCTATAATTATTAGGTCGAAATGCTATAGCCTTAGAATTTGACGCTCTATTGAATTCAAAACTAGAAAATAAAAAAACTGAGGAAAAACTAATAAAAAAAAATAACAGTAGACTACCAAACCTGACAGGAAACTAAAAACTAGCAAGAAAATCTACGGTGGGAAACTGGAAAGAAGATAAATAAGGTGGAACTAACATGAAACTAGGCTAAAAATAAATTTTTGAGAAACTAATAAATAAACCAGTAAAAACTAATGCAATACTAGCAATAACCCAGCAAAACTATATCAAAACTGGTTAGAAACTAACACACATTGAAAAGAAACTAACACACAGCAAGCAAGAAAATATAGGCAAAGGGTCGGATTAAGCCTCATAGAGGCCTGGTGCTTAAGATTTATTGTGGCCCTACCAACCCCATCCCCACCAGTCCCGCTCAAAGAAAAGTTTTCTTTTTTTTTAACAGTATTTTTTTTGTATAAAACAGTCAAAGTAACAAATTGTTTAAATTTAAAATAGTACCTTATTTTATTTATCACGTGACCTTGAGGCACCCTTGAGGCCCTTTTCGGTCTGTGGCCGGTGTTTCAGCACCCAAAGCACCCCCCCCCCCCCCCCATTAATCTGGCCCTAAATATACTAAGGCGACAACTAACAAACACTATGCCAATAGGAAGTAGAAAGAAACTTTGGTACGATTGTAGAAAAAAGATCGGAAATAGTAGGCAACAAACACAAACGTACTTTATCATTACAATTCCCCAATTCAAAATAGTCTTTTTTTTTTACCTCCCCGTACAATCACATAAGTTACCTATCAGTTTTGCAACGTAAGTATTTATCTTGTCGTGATGAACATAAAAATCTTTTGAGGAGTCACATAAAACATTAATCCTTTCACAATATACTCCAACAACCTGAAGAAAGATGAAGGCAGTTATTTGAGGGGTAGAGGTTATCATCATAATATCACTGGCAGCAAAGATTACTCGCGAAAACGTAATGCGTCATTGTACGTCTTGCCCTAAAAATGGCATCATTCCAGTTCTGTTGTGAATGTAGTAGACGTTCAGTTGCCATACACACACATCAGAACCGCTCGTGTATTCCCACCAGATCAATCGCTCGGGTTACACAGTCATTTGTACTCGGGCATTGGCTAGTACCCTAGAGATTTGGAATCTACTTTATGGTGGGTATTCTCCTTTTCTATTCCCACCCCACCATTCAGAGAAACATCTCACCAAGCTAAAAATCCACATTTTCACGACGGCGATGGCTCTTATATCTGGTTGCGCGGGCGCTGATCTAACCCCTCCCTCTTTCCTTTGCCAATCCACCATTTGCCTTTGCTCCCACCAACGCCGTACCATTTCAGATTATCATCGAGGAAAAGTGATGACCGCCAACCGAAGCACAGAGGCACCAGACCACTACCACCTCCACACAACCTAGACCACCACGAACAAGCCTCTATATTACTGTAGAAGCCATTTTTCGACTTCCAAGTGAAGATCGGCCCACGCAGTCCGGTTTATACGTATATACCTCAGTTCTTTCGCCATGAACTTTCGCTGCTGCACTGACGTCTTCATTTAGAGATCAGTGGGTCAGAAATTCTTAGGAATGACGGCGGCGGCAACGGGAAAGAGAAAGGGAAGCACTGCCATTCCAGCCAGAATTCCTAATGCGACGCCTTGTTGAATTATTTACGCCATCTGTGAATGCCTTGCGAAAATAAAATTTTAACCACACAGGAACACCCACGACGACGAGAAGTTTCACTTCTTTCCCCATTTTTGGAACAACAACCATTTTACCTTCCTGCGAGGGTCAGGAGTGAGTGCTTCAACTAGTTCATAATTTGAGGCACGGAGTCAACAATGTGATGGACACCGGGCAGCGATGACCTTTCCAAGGGAGTGGGAAGTTGGAAACCAACGTCCATTGCCGTTGTACAAGTTGGTGGAAAACAACTGCTGTACAACAGAACAGACATTTATTATCATGACAAAGAAAACATGATGGAACACTTCCCAAGTTTTTACGAACTGTCTTGGAGAGAAGAAACCCAGTATATAGTATTACCAAGATGCAAATGTGCAGAATAAATATATAATCAGGAAAATTTATAATTAAATAAAAAACAAACTTTATTAACAAACTAGCATAACAACAACGGGGTCATCGTGGCTGAACCAGTGGCGTAAGTAGGGTTTTGTACTGAGGGGGCAACACTAGGCATTTAGCCGAATGGCGTGGAGGGAGAATCGAATAAGAGCCGCGGAAGCTGATGCATTTTTTATTTTTTCCGGTATTTTCTGGCCTTGTAAAGTGCCGTTGAAAACATTTTTATAAAACTAGCTTTTCTGACTGCATTATACGCATAAAAAAATTTTGTAATGTAAATCATTCAGTTTTTCACACTAGATACTTATTTTTCAAACACTGATACTTTGTTGGGAATTTTAAGCAAAATATAGAGTTAGTAATTCTTACTGTTTATCTTTACTGATTTTCATATTTCTCCATTTGTTACCTGGTTACTTTAGTGATTTAAAGGAGAAACAGTAGAAATACAAATTAGCTAAGATGAAATTTGCGAATTGACCTCAAAATGCAGCCATCTGACGGTACATAATTTTTCAGCTATGGAAAAAGTGACTTGGCCAATTTGCCGAATAAGCATTCAAAATCTCACAGAGGGGGCAAATCGCCCCTTTTCCCCCCACTAGTTACGCCACTGGGCTGAACGGTGAGAGAGCTCAGATTGGTTGCTACAGGTTTGCGGATATCTCGAACTTATGGAAAGGGGACCTTGGCAAAATCTCCACTAGGACTGCCAGCGAAGGTAGCGTGAGAGACTACCATGCTCCTTCAGCAGCTATAGGAACTATTCTGGCCAATTATGGATAATCTTCCGGCCCTATGATGATTATAGGTTTCCCGGTTCAAATCCCCGGGTTGGCTCCTCTCTTTACCAGATATTTCTTCTTCTCAAAAAAGTCTGGTAATGTTCAAAATTAAGCTGGTTCAGCCATACGAGCATTAAATTGCTTCGGCTGACTTAAGGCTCAAAGAAATTAATTAAAAAAAAACTAATTAAAAAAAGGAAAAGGAAAAATAAATAAACCGTGCTTCGCATGTGGATTAACTTTGCCCATTACTAAACTTTACGGCTTTAATACCAACAAGAGAAATAAAACATCAGTCTCCGTATGCTACGGCGGGTATTTGTGTCAATTGCAGCATTTTGTCAAAATTGATTCGGCCACCACCCCAAACGGAAAAAAAATACATTTTAGTTTTGCTTAATGCGCAATACATCATAAAAAAAAAAGGCCACAAGACTGGCTGGCTAAAGGTCCCAGGATGCAAACGACTACAGACTTTACTAAGATTTAGTGCATGTCGATAATAATTTTTGGCGCATAAACTATGCCTGGTCGCGGAGAATGTGGTTTGATGGCTGGCTAAAGGTTTTGTCTTTGTTGATTTTGCTGACAAGCAAAATGAAAGAATCAGTATTTCAGTTCAAAGCATACAGTTTTAAACCAAATGACGACGTGTTGTTAGCCTCGACAGTAGGCCTCGAAATTGGCAGCCTGATAAGATATGAAAACTTATTTACTGTGTATTTCATAGATATGGGCTACCAGAGCTTGTTGAATTGTTTCAGAGGGGAAAAAACAAGGCATTCGTGAATGACGTCATTAAGACTTGCTCCGGTGATGCCTAAGCAGTTGTTGCCTAGTGATATTTTCAAAGCTTGCTTGATTTACACTGGTTTGTTGGGAAACTTTGGTTTATAGTACAAGATAAAGATTAACACAAGCGACACAATCGTACTGCATTATGTTTCACTTAACCAAGTAATGAATTTAGCTATTAAAAAAAGTTTCATTGAAGATATTTTTTGTTTTGACGTTATTTCCTCCTGTTTTCGTTTGAATCCTGATCGATATGAAGCTATTAGTGAGTGGATGCTCTGTTAGGCCGCAACTATCTCGCTTACAGTGTTGCAGCTAGGATTTTACACCAATTGACAATGCGATGAAGGAAGAAAGAATATGACGGGAAGGCACGGCGTCACATTTGAGCCCATACATAGACAATTAAGGCCGTATTAGGCCAGCAATAAGGTACATAGGTGAAGCGCAACAACAAACTAAGAGTAGAAAACTTGTTTGAGGGTGATCAAAAGAGGTGACAAACAAGATGCAGATACGGCTAAAAAGCCACAGAAGAGAGAAGCAGAAGATACGGTTGATAAACCATAAAGACTGTTTCCAAAAAAAAAGTAAGCCAGCCCAACGTGACTTGTTAGCACTTCGGGTTTTTAAAGGATGGGTGCTTAGATAGGAACCAGTAAATACTGTAACTGCAGAGTGGGGATAACGCTCGTGCACTAGGAAGGAAGATGTAAATGTTAACGAAATTACTGCCACTAGATGGCTCTATGATACATTCTTGATATTTAACCGTGGCGCCAGCTGTAGTTTGTTCCACATTACGTTTGCAGGAAAATGACTGCATGACGGCACGTTTCTTTGCACTATGACTGCAAAAACACGTAAATAGCCAACTTGTAGCCTCTTACAGTAACTGTGTAAAGTGCCCAAATGTGATATCCACATGTTTTTTTGCATCCGTAGTGCAAGGAAACGTGGTGTCATGCAGTAAGTTTCCTGCAAACATAATGTGGAACAGATTATAGTGGCCGTAAAATCGTTAATCTTAACAGCTTGCTTCTAGGTGCACGGTACGTACCAAGTTTTTATCAATAATTAAGGAGGTACGGGGCTTGTTTAAACCATGCGCAATGCGTTTGCCGTGACGTCACCATGAGTAAGCCAATGACGAACGAGAACAACGGCCGTTTGGCCGTCTGATTGGACT